>JAVKPL010015652.1:0-13036 GCA_032173675.1 Gastrolobium villosum
GGATATTGGATGTTGTTTATGATTTCTGTCATTATTATGATATTTGAGTTGAGACTGCTATTGGGGCTTTGTTGCCTTATTTGGTGAGCATGGGGATTGTCCAAGCCAGATTGACTTGTCTTTATGTTTTCAGACGTTAGTTGTATAATGTATCGGGATATTGTTCGGACTACGTGTTGTAGATTCATGAATTTAGATACTCACTTTATATTTATATATTGAGGTATTTCAGTTAGCTGTCTTGCAATTTACATACAAACAATGTTTTTATGAAAATGAATTAAGTAATTCAACTTGGTAATGATAATGAAGTTATAATTGAAAAGAAAAAGATATTCCGCAATTTTTTAATTAAGCGTGGCTTAATACGATGACATGTTAACAAACCGAGTTAACATGGGGTGTTACATTTTATGGCATCAGAGCACTTTCTAGGGAAAAGCCTGTATGTGTTGCAATAACTTAGGATGTTTACTGTGAGTCTGTATCTTGTGTTCTCTCTGTCTGGTTTTATTATGATAATGCATATGTGACCACATTGCGTGGGCCTGATCAACTCATTCTTTGTGTAACTTGTGCAGAGTCATTGCAAAGCCAAGGAGGAACCAAGGTACTAATGAGGGTCAACCTGATCTTGTCCTGGCTGCATTGGCTGAAATACAGGCGGCCCAACAAGCCGACCAGGAGGCCATGAGAATGGCAAGCCAAGTTATACTGGACGCCGTCAAAGAGGCGAACAGGAAAGCCACATAGGATATATTAGAGGAGAACCATATGGCGAACATGACTATGATGAGAGTCATGTTGGAGGAGATGAGGGTTAGTCCTATTGTTGGCCAGTGTCCTCCGCCACCACCTCCACCGCCACCGCCTCCACCTCTACCCAGTCTTCATGACGACACCCAGAGTCAGATGGGAGAGGGCAGTCATCTTACGGGGGCGATGCAGACTGTCCCTGTACTCTTCGAGGATAGAGACGAGATCGACCGCAGGCTGAATGCTTTCCGTAAGCATAAGCCACCTTCTTTTTTTGGGCCTTCTGATCCCATTGCTGCTGCCCGATGGTTACAGGCCCTAGACAAGATCTTCAGGGTGATGCAGTGTACGGACCCACAGAAGCTGATGTTTACGACCTACATGTTAGAGGGAGATGAACACGAGTGGTGGACGAACACCTCTCACGCTTTTGAGATGCAGGGTCATGTGATGACATGGCCATTCTTCGAGGATTGCTTCCTTGGTCGATACTTCCCTTTGGATGCGCAGGAGAGAAAGCAGGGGGAGTTTGACAGATTGGTGTAGGGCTTGATGTCTGTGGACGAGTACCTGGCCAAGTTTAAAGAGCTTGTAAAGTTTGCGCATTTTTCGATGGTGATGCCTACTCCTACATTCTTGGCTGCTAAGTTCCATAGGGGACTTAATGAGGTGATTGTAGATAATATTGCTGGAGCTGCCTCCAGAGACTTCGGTACACTAGTACAACAGTGTAAGGACATAGAGGACCTGCGGATTCCATGGATTAGTCTTGAGGATCTGCAGTTTGTTTTAAATCAGTTTCGTTTCCCTTCCCAACTTAGATTGATATCGTGGATATTCAATCTGAGGTTCGCGATTCTGATTATGGAAAGGGATTAATCATCAGATTTGATGATTAGATTGATTGACCCTATGACCTTAAATCAATCGGGTTGATACTCTACGATTGTATGAGTAGAAGCACCGAATTTGATCAAATTCTAAGCGATCGCTTAGAGAGGGTTGTCAATTGGAAATAAGGATTCTGATTCAATTGAAAATCAATCACGATTCTGATATCTTTTTATCTGAGGAAAGACTTCCATGGAACTTTAGCCTTAGGTTGGATAATTTTTAATTACGAATTTTAATTCCAATTTTATATTCTACCTTTTAAATTATTAAACTAAAATCAAAAACCCCCCCGCCCTTTTTATTTTCTGTTTTCAGCAGCGATTTTCACCCAAACAATTTCCTTGAGAGACGACTTAGGGTTTTCACTTTACTACAAATTTTCTGAACCCTAAATAAAAATAATTTTTAATTTGCGCGAGTTCGACAGCTCGTGTGAATTACCTCATCATCCGTTCCTTACTGTGTTTTTATCATAAAGATTTAAACATGAGTTTGTAATGTAAAAGTTGCTCATCAGATGAAGGAATGGATGGTATTTTACCATCAAAATGAGCTTAGATGGGAATGAATTTTTGTCCCATCACAGGTTTCACAAGCATAATGGAGTTAGCACTGATGCTATTTGTCTAATACTTTTCCTTTTTACACTGAAAGGAAAAGAAAAGGAATGGTTGAGGAATTAACATGGAGGGAGCATCACTTCATGGGATGACTTGGTGGTTAAATTTAGAAAGAAGTTCTTTACTCTTTCTAAATTCATGTAGAAGAAGTGAGAAATTGATCACTTTTTATCAACATGATGGTGAATCTTTTGGCATAGCTTGGAGGAGATTCAAAGGCCTATTGACAGCTTGCCCGTAATATGCTCTTTAAGCACGAGATAAAGTGAGGCTCTTCTACTATGGTATATGCCCTGCTGATAGAAAATTCCCGAATTCTGCTACTAATGGATCATTAATTAACAAAGCTCAAATTGCATCTATATAACTCATTGAAGAATTAGCTGCTGAAGAGAATAAGGATATACCCAACTCAAAAAGAGGTATTCTGCAAGTGGATAGACTTGACATCTTGAAGACTGGTCAACAAAGTTTGCAGAAGCAGATGGAATCTCTCACAAACTGCCATCAATGCTGAAGAACCATTAGTGTGTGACATATGTGTTGAAGGACATTTGACTGCGAGCAACCATTGGCTCAACGTTCAGAAGTCAACTATACGGGGATCCCGCAAAGGAACAACTACCAAGGTAATAACAACACAGGTTGGAGGGATAACTCGGGTCTCTCTTACAATCCACAACCACAATAGCCGCAACAGCCTGTTCCATCTAGCTCATTTTTAGCTTTGGAGAAATGGGTGGAAACTATGGCTTCAACCACCAATGTTTTCATCCAAGAGACAAGATTGAATCTCAAGACTCAAGAAGCATCGATCAAGAATCAGGAGGCTTTAATCCGTAATCTTGAAACTCAGATTGGATAGTTGGGAAAGCAATTAAATGAAAGAACTTTGGTGACAATGCCTAGAGACATTGTAGTTAATCCAAGAGAGCACTGCAATGTAATTACCACTTGGAGTGGGAAAGTGATTGAACCTCTAGATAAGCCAGCCAAAGTAGACAAGGAATTAGAAAAGGAGAAGGAGACAAAAGATGAGGATACTAATAAAGAAGAGAATCCTAATTATGATGATATAACCTACTTTGGGGGAGCAATTAATCGTGATAAAAAGGCTGCAAAGAATCTTCCAAAAGGATTCAGTCAACCAAATCCTTATGCAAAAGCTCCATACCCTCTTCGGCAAAAGCAGGACAAAGAGAAGAAGTAGTACTCGAAGTTCATGGAGATGTTTAGAAAGTTGCAAATTAACATTCCATTCTCTGAAGCTTTGGAGAACATGCCTCTTTATGCTAAATTCATGAAGGGTCTCTTGTCAAACAAGCATTAGCTCAGAGAGATGGAAACCGTAGCTTTAACTGAAGAGAGTAGTGTTGTGATCAAAAAGGGGTTGCCATCTATTGGGTGCTGGTGCTTTAAAGGACATCCTCTTACTTATTTTATCAAGAGAAAACACATTCGTTCCCAAGATATTGACCTAGTCGTGCAAGTGCACGCATCAAGTAATAAATGGGATTGTTAGTGCCCACATTATTGTTCCACGAGGATAGTAACTCTAAATAATATTTTGAACTAATCTAAAAAGAATTGGAAATAAATGAAAGAACGGTATTGAATTTTTTGGACTTCCGTTCCCTTGTATCTTAAGGACGTTACCTTAAGATAATGGGTTTAGATTGACTCTAAAGAACTCCTCGTGTCGTTATATATTAAATCCTTCCTGATTTCAGGAGGAATGAAAAAATTATGGGAGATTTGGTTCTGTGGTTACAAGATATTAAATGCAGAATTTAAAGATAACAATAATTAAGAGAAAACAAGATGAAATGGTTAACAAAAATAGTTTTTAACACGAGGAACGAATCCACTGTTCCATTCTTAAATAGCTATGCTCTCAACTCAAAACTTAACCCTTCTGAATTTGTTCAAGTCTTTTCACTGCCAACTCTGATTCCTCATCTCATGGACTAAATGGCTCACAAGTTTTCATATTCCTATGGCTCCCTTGACTCCAACAGTTACTAAGTTCAAAACCTTCAGGGAACGAGGTGGTTCCTTATTCCTAAGGAAACCAATAAGATTATTTCCACAATCTTACCTTCCTCCTATGATTAAGTTTTCTAAAATGCCTCCCTTAAGGAAGTTTTTTTCCATTGATACTCAAAGAGTTAAGATTACTTGAATCATAGAAATACAAAAGGATCAGTGCAAGAGTTTTGAACATAGTTCTTTAAGAACTTCACAGCTTTTCCATTCCAAAATAACTTAGCCTATGGTTGAAAACACAAACATAGTTATTTCAATCTGAAATCCCATAAATCCGAGATTCAGGTTGAAGATAACGAGTAGAAGAGAAGATAAATAACAAACGTATGTTAATAACAACAAGTTTTATAATACTGAGAAATAAAATGGAGAAATATGAAGATTTCTCGTGAAGACTCTCAAATGGTGATGGGAATAGGGAAAGGGTTGTTGTCACTTAGCTATTGTTAAAACTATACAAGTTATAAAATAGAAACTTAAACTATGAATTATATGATCTCTTCTTAAGGAATTTGATTCTTTTCTTCGTCTGATGCTCTCCTATTTATAGGCTGAGGGAGAGGATAGTAGTTTTGTGATATTTTTTTAGTTGTTCCATGATTGTATGGAGAGGCGGTGAACTGGTGCTATGATAGGTGAAGCAAATTGCTTGATTAGATGGCTTAGGGTTGAATTTTTCCATTTTATTATAAAACCCACATGCTTTTCTGTTCTTTCAACCAATAAACACTCTTATTTCTCTACTGTGCACACTTCTTCCAGCTTGATTGTTGTACTCCTTTTATATTTTTAGAAACTTCTTTTAAGTATTTTCCTACAAAAGGGTCAGAGGAGAGGTTAGTGGAGTAGGTGTACAAATAAGTCAAACCGTTCCCCATTTTCCTTGCTTCATCAGCTAATGACATCCCCATTCGTTCCCTTCTTGCATTTTTGTTACCAAGATCTGGGAATTTCGTTTAGAAGCAAAAAAATGAGTGTTAGGTAACGAAACAGATGAATTTTTATTAATAAGATGAGCACAAATGGGAACAAATTTTCGTCCCATCAACACCCAAAAACTTAACTATTGGTTTTCCTTAAACAAATGAGATATAGTGATTCAGTTGTCCAATTTCAAAGAAAAGCTCAACATTGTAAGTGTATATTGTGTGGTATATATGTGTTTATACCGTATCTTCAGCCAATAGATATATTGCCATATTTGTAGTAGGGGACTTCCATTGGAGAGGTCTCCGTAGGGAGTTCTGGTTGGTCGAGGGCCATAGATTTGTTATGCTTTGAGGAGCACTCTAGGAATGTCTCGAGAGTTATAGTTATGGGTGCCTGGAATTATATCATGGGGATATATTCTTGGATGTGGACCCGATTGAGACTTTCGTATGCCGTATGTCGTAGGCTATTAGGTCATGTTGATTTGTATGTTTTGTTTATAGTAGTATTATTGTCATTGTACATCTGAGTGAGCCATTGGGTGGAGTGATTCTCCAGAACCTTCGGGTTACTGAGATATATTCACATATCTCACCCCGTGTTATGGGGCTATGTTTCAGGTTCATGTAGCGATGCAGGAGTGTTGGGCAAGAGGCCCACCGAATGATGTGGATTAGAGCCATTGGAGTATACCATGACATTTTGCATCTTTTGTATTTTGGGATTTCATTTGACATGCTAGACTTAAAGCATGAACATGTAGGATCGCATGAGTGATGTATACTATGCCTTGTGTTTGTTCATGTAGCATTTTGGGGCTAAGTCTAGTGGTTAGGTAATTATGATTATTTTGAGCATCATGATGTAATAGTTTATTTGTTAGTGGGTTAAATGTAATTGATGCATTAAGGACCTTGTGTAATATTTTAAGAATGTATATGATGGAAGGGCAATAGGCTTATTTTAGTTTATGATGTTGTTCAAATTGATAAATACATGTAAATGGATTATGCTATTGAAATGGTTATAAATTGTGTAAGGATTAAGTGGTGGATGATAATTGTTGATTTAATAAGGAATTGAGCAAATATTTTGTGGGTTGTAAGAGCACCAAAGTATGTTGAACCTTGTGTGCCACCCTTGGTCAATTTGGAACAATTTGAAGGATTAGAACACACTTTGACTAAGTGAGATTAGTAAATAAAACATAGGAGATGCCTTCAAAATTTCTAAGAAAATGATCAATCTTAGAACCAACTTTGGGAGACCATATCTCCCTCCATAGATGTCCAAATGAAGCATTCAATATCTCATTTTAAAGCCATGTTCGCGAGATTGTTAGGCTTCAAGGGGTTCCCGAGAGTATCATTAGTGAAAGGGACCCGAAGTTCACATCTTTGTTCTGGGAGGCACTGCAGGAGGCTTTTGGTACGCAGTTGAGACTGAGTACAGCCTATCACCCTCAGACTGATGGACAGATTGAGCGAACCATCCAGATATTGGAGGATATGTTGAGGGCTTTCACTTTGGAGCAGGGTTCAGCAAGGGATAGGTACTTGCCACTAGTGGAATTTTCGTATAATAACAATTTCCATGCTAGCCTGGGCATAACACCCTACGAGGCGTTGAATGGTAGGAGGTGTCGAACTCCTACCTGTTGGTCTGAGGTTGGAGACAAGGACCTTTTTGGCTTGGAATTTGTCCAAGATACTACCCAGCAGATCCATTTGATCCGTGAAAAGCTGAAGCAGGCTCAATCGCCAGAAGAGCTACTATGATGTCAAACATCGTCCGCTAGAGTTCAGTGAGGGTCAGCACGTGTTTGTTAGACTTTCACCTGACATCGGTGTTGGTCGGGCCCTCGGAGTGAGGAAGCTGAGCCCTCGGTTTATTGGGCCTTACCAGATCTTTGGTAGAGTAGGACCTGTTGCCTACCGGCTTGCCTTGCCTCTGAACTTGGCCAACATCCACGATGTGTTTCACGTGTCTCAGCTTCGGAAGTACGTAGCAGATCCTTCGCACGTGGTGCAACCGGATGATGTGGAGGTTCGAGAGAACTTAAAGACTCCCGTCGGACCACTCAGGATCCTCGATCGCGGCGAGAAGCAGCTGAGGAGGAAGACCATTCCGATGGTCAAAGTGCAGTGGACTTGACGAACTCCCGAGGAGTGCACTTGGGAGCGTGAGGACGAGCTTCTCCGGCAGTACCCCGAGTTTCGAGACAGTTATGTTTCTGATTTTGAGGACAAAATCCTTAAAAAGGTGAGTAATAATGCTGAAAGTCGCTTTTCTGACGAAAAGTGCAGATACCGGTTCTGCTACCCGGTATAAATGCGTACCGGTGAAATATCCCGAAAAATCATAATAAGTGCATGAATATTACTAGAAAAATATATAGGACTAGTAAAACAAGTTTCAGGTCAAAATAATGAGAACTAGGCCAGAACTGATACTGGCTATGGAAAAGTGCGTACCGGAAAGATGCTGCGAAAAATACAATAAAAATATGATAAATCTTAGAAAAATGAGTAGGTTCGGAATCCTAAGTTTGGGATTAAATTACTAAGCGTAGCAATTAGCGTTAATACAGTGCGGTTATAGCTTAAGGGAGCTATATAAGGACCCTTGCACATGATCCTAGGTCAGCCACCTTTCATTCTTTGTGGAATTTTTCTGAGTTTTGTGTGCAGCAACCATGAACCTTCTTCTTCCTCCATTGAGACCTCCAAGGGACCATTTTTCTTGGTTGTTTCATCACTTAAATACCTTGGGTGAGTGGGAACTATCATGGTAAGAGTGTGGTGAGCTCCATTCTGAGTTTGTGGTGTTGTTTTCTTGTGCTTGAGGTGCTGACTTCTTGGGGTAGGTTGAGGGAGCCATTGTCATGGCATTTTGAGGTCCAAGGCAATGTTATTAAACTCGACCCGATTATTGACCCGGTCGAGGTACTGGGTTAGTGGGTCACTGGTTCAACCAGTGGGTCACTGGTTCAACCAGTGGGTCACTGGTTCAACCAGTGGGTCACTAGTTGAACCGCATGACCCGTTGATATATATAAATTTATAATTTAAATTAAAAAATTATAAATATATTTAAATATTTATAAAAAATAATCTCAATTTCAAATATTCTCTTTTTTTGGTAAAAAGTATTCTAACTTTAATAGTAATAAATATTACATTTTATATTTCAAAAGAAAAAATATCACATTTCAAATACAATTTAATATAATGCATTGTTTCCAAAAAAAAATTTAATATAATGAATTTTTCCAAACGCCGTAGCTTTGCAAAAGATTCGTTACATTTGACAATATAATCAACAAGTCATTTCACTTTGACAACACAATAAATGCATTTCATTTTCCAATACAATATAATTAATGAAAAGTACAAAAGTATTGGCTGAAACGGCTATTTCTCAGCAAACCATCAATTCCCAATTACGTTTTTATCACGCCATCTCTCTCTTTCTTCTTTTTGAAAACACCTATCGTCTCTTTTGCTTCTTCTTCTTTGACATACATCCATCCATGCCACAGTTATAACACCTCGTAAATTCAAATTTGAATTTATATGATATAATGTGCGTTAAAAGAGAAGGATTAGTGAAAATCCTGAAATTGAGATCAAAATATGTACCAAGGGCAAAATGATAATTTGCCAAAAACATAAACCGAGGCATGAAAAATGGAGTAGAAGACCTCAAATGATAAAAATAATGCCGAAAATGGATCCAGGACGAAAAATTGAGTGAATAGGCAAGTTTTGAAAATTTTGATGAATAGTGATTTTCCCGGTGTAAAAATACTGCGGTATAATTGTACCGATAAGGGTGAAATTTTTATGAGTATTTTGAGGAAATAAAAATATGTCATGAACCAGAAAAATATACAGATTGTGAATTTGTGATTGGAATTAGGTGAGGGATTAAAGTTAAATCGTGTGTGGGACCCGCTCCCACCAAAACCACTTAAGTTTCCTTCTCCTTTTCCTTCTCCCCACGCGACCCCTCTCTCTCTCTCTCTCTCTCTCTCTTTTCTCTCTTCTTCTCAATCCCGTGAGCGCCCTCCATGGAAGGCAAGGCCACGAAATTTTCTTGCCCTTTTCCACACTTTTGAACCGCCAAATTGATAAAGTTCCAACACCAAAGTGGTTTGTAGTGAGGTTGTGAGTATATTAACCTTCTTGAGAGAGTCATGAAAGTAAGTGTGTGATGAGATCATTTTTCCACCTCATTGTGCGAATTTGTGGAGTTTTGGGGCCATTGGTGGTGCTTTGACTTGGATGGACACTTGATCATCAACCATTGGAGCCTTAGGAAGCTATTGGTTGTAAGTATTCCTAGTTTCATGGAGTTTTTGTGAAAATCATAAAACGGGTTTTGTGTTGAAGTTGTGTTGGATGATTTGTGTAGTTAGGGAACTCAAATGGAAAATGTGCATTAGATGATTATGTCTTAGAATGATGTATTTGAGCTAGAAATGCAATAAAATTTATTGGTGAAAAATGCTCATAACTTAGGAATTTTGCCTGATGCCTAGGAATTGTGAAAATTGAATTGTGTAAGGAATGGATTGATAAGTAGTTGTATGATGTTGTAATATGATTATATGATGAGTATGAGTGTTAAATTGAATTGAAAACCTTGGAGTACCATCCTTTGAAGAATTCAAACCATAAAGGGTTTGGAGGAAAAATAATGTAAAAGTTACGTATTGAGATTGTATGATATTAAGTGGTGTTTAAATGGATGGTAGGTTAATATGTTATTGTGAAATTGGAAGGAAGAATGTAGGATGTATGATTACTTTGAAAGTAAATGGTTGTCATGGAAATTGTATTGATGATCATGTTGTTGATCATATAGGTTGCCTCTTATGGACGCTATGGAAGCGGAGTTAGCTTGGAGCTTACGTATGGAGCATTGGCTTCGGAGTTGAAGTAAACCTTTGGAACTCGGGTTTAGTCCCTTGTGTGCTCCACCATGCCTAGTGGAAGGTTGTGGTTGGAATTTGTGTTGTTGAACATTATATGAATATGTATGTTCATGCATTATTGCTTGATTTTGTGACATGCTTGGAGCATGTTGTGTGTGAATTGTTTGATCTCTGGCCAGTAGATGTGTGTTGGTTTGGACTTTCGCTAGATAATTCCGTTGTGGATTCCAGTCGGGTTTTGCCATGGGACCGACTCTGGGAGCAGTACCAGGATGATCCAAACGTGGGACTTCCGCTGGATAGGGCTCATGAGGAGTTCCAGTTGGGTTTTGCCATGGAGTCGTCTCAACCATGGGAGAGGCACCAGGAAGATTCCGGGAGTTATACAATGGGGACCTTGAACATAATCCAGCTGTGGATGTTCTTGGATTGTGCCCAGTTGTTGTGATATTGTATGTCATGCATTTCATACTTTGTTATATGTTGCACATTGAGTGAGCCATGGGGTGGAGTGATCCTCTAGTACCCTTGGTTTACTGAGATATATTTGTATATCTCACCCCGCGTTTGGGGACGTCATTTCAGGTTAGGTTAAGCCTGGAGGAGTGGAGCATGAGGTGCATATGCAAGGCATCGCATGTTAGAGGATTCAGTTGGAGACATGTAGCATAGGAATTTATGTTTTGAATTGATGCCATGAACTGGTGCATGTTGAGAATGCCATGCATTTGAATATGTATATTCTGTGTGAGCATGGGATCTGTCCATAGCCACTTATGATGTATTAGAAGTATGTGAATGTAATGTAAAGGGCTTTAAGCCTAATTTATGTATTGATTATTTGTATGGTTAACAAAAGCATGTAATGAAACCTTTGTGATTGAAACATAATGAATATCATACCTGTAAATGGACTGTGATGGTTGTAAGTCCCCCAAGGCGTTGTTGGTCCTTGTGTGTGCCACCCATGTGATTTTATATACCTATATGTGTTTAGGTTACTGATGCTCTCCGGCAAGTATACCGATCGCACAAGTAATAAAGTGATAAATACAGTTCGTCTCCACAGGGATTGGGATCTAATATCAATTAAACTTTTTCTCAAAGAATGGAAAAGTTCAAATAGGGTTTTTGTGACAAATATTGTCAAATTGAGTGAAATTAAAAATAAAGACTTGTTTTTGTGTTTTTGAATTAAAAAAGAAAACAATACAATTGAGAATTAATTTGTAGAAAAATATGAGAAAAGTATTGTAGCCAGGGTTCATTCACCAAATGATCCCCGCTTTTTACTCCGGATTGATTTATAAAAATCATTTATATAATCACTCAGATAAATTATCATCTAAAAGATTTAATAGTTAACCCCCAATTCCTTGCAGGGTTAACCCTTTAATCCCATGAGAAACCCCAATTCCTTGCAATGTTTCTCATGGGATCAAGCAATGGGCGTGATAATTTAAGCATCTGCAATCGTATACACGTCTATTCCTAGCACGCATACAGATTGTTATCTTACCCCCTTTCGAGATCAAAACCCCAATATTCCTATCTAGGATTTTGATCCTCAGAATATCCCCAACTATCAGATTGATCAATTCTAATAAAGGGAATATAAAATTCGCACAGAGTAAAGATAAAGATAACTATATAAATTAAAAATCATAATTCAATCCTTCATGTCAAGGGTTCACATATGGATCGTGACCCTGACTACAATAAAAATGATCTAGCCGATCAACATACTGATCGCTGATCTAAAATTCAACATAAAATTAAAACAAAAGATAAAGAAATACTAGATGTAGATGAAGAACGAAGAACAACTCCAGTGCTCTTCTCCTCCAATCTCCAGATCTATCTTTCAACTCTGTATCTGTGTTTTTTCCTTTTTCTTCAGATCTCCAAGTCTGCTGACCTAGTTTCATAAGAGGTGCTTTTATAATATTTTATTTCCTTTCCAAAAGTGTCCCTCAGAAAACACGGAGATCCGTCCCGCAGACCGGCGCCGGTTGGCACCGAATTGGCGCACGTTTGCGCCACTCCAAATCTGGCGCTGGGTGGCGCCACTTTTTCCATACAATGGCGCTAGTTAGCGCCACTTTCACTATTCATTGGCGCTAACTAGCGCCAACTTCCTTTATGTTTAGGCGCTAGCTAGCGCCAGTGCACTGACTTGCGGCGCTAGCTTGCGCCATTTCCTTTGTAAATTGGCGCTCCCTTGCGCCAACCTTCTGTGTTATTGCGCTGAGAAGCGCCACTTTCTTTCGTAAATGGGCGCTAGGTTGCGCCAACCTTCTGTATTGCTGCGCTGAGGAGCGCCACTTTGTTGCTACCTCGCGCCACTTTGATGTCCTGGCTGACTCATAGTGTGCTATAACCGTGGAAAATTGCATTAACAGGTTTGGTTTTTTTATAATTCTTCATTTATTTTCCCTGTAAAAATACAATTAAAAGGTGAATATTATTGACATTCAAAGAATTAATATAATTAGCCAATATGTATTTAATTTGCTCTCTTATGACTCAATTCTTGTCAATTTTATCACAGAAAAATCACACTTGCCAGAGGCACATCAAACCATTCCCAGATTTAAACGTTGCTGTCCCCAGCAATGTAAAAGACTTAATCCAGGAAATATTCACTTAATCTAACATAACAATCATAGTCACTCTCAGACTCAATATGCCATGTATGCCTGACTAAATATCATGAACTTCCAATAATGCCATCAGCTTCTTAAATATATAAGTCTACATTGATTACCCCTCACACAGATAAATAATGTTCACTCAACACTCAGTGTTTAAGGGTATCATGGGCACTCAATTACTCAAAGCTATAACACTA
>JAVKPL010015653.1:0-13086 GCA_032173675.1 Gastrolobium villosum
TAAATTAACCTATAAAAGAGATTGAAGTAAAATGGTATGGAAAAATAGCCTTTGGCCTAGGTGATTTAAATGATGATTAATTGTGTAAATGAATGGTTGACATTGGAATTGTATTGATAATCATGTTGTGGATTATCTAGGTTGCCTCTTTTGGACGCTTTGGAAGCGGGTAAGCTTGTTAGCTTACGTTTGGAGCATGGGCTCGGTATTGAGGTAACCTTTGGAACTGGGGTTTAGCCCTTGTGTGCTCCACCACACCTAGTGGATGGTTGTGGTTGGATTATGTGATTATGGCATTGTGTGATTGTGTGCTTGTATGCATATTGCTTGGATTTTTGTGAAAATTGTTTGGTCACTGGCCAGTTGACGTGTGTGGAGTTTGGACATCCGCTGGGTTCATCCTTGTGAGAATGCCAGTCGGGTTTTGCCGTGGAGTCGACTCTGGGAGCGGCGCCAGGATGATCCAAACGGGGACATCCGCCGGATAGGGCTCATGAAGAGTTCCGGTTGGGTATTGCCATGGAGTCTTCTCAACCATGGGAGAGGCGCCAGGATTGTCTCGGGAGTTATATGATGGAGTCCTTGAACGTAAATCCATGTGTGGATGTTCTTGGGTTGTCTCCAGTTGGTGGGTGATATTGTATTACATGCATGTTGTATGATGTTATATTTGCACATTGAGTGAGCCATGGGGTGGAGAAACCTCCAGGGCCCTTGGTTTACTGAGATATATTTATATATCTCACCCCGTGTTGTGGGGCATCATTTCAGGTCAGGTTGAGCCTGGAAGAGTGGAGCATGAGGTGCATGTTGGAGACACCATGTGATGAGCATTGGATAGGGACACATCTTGCATATGTTTTATGCTTTAGACTTAGGCCATGAACTTATGCATGTTGAAAATGCCATGCTTGTATGTTCATGACTACTTGTTAAGTCTTTCAATTTGATGTATATGTAGGACTTTAGTATATATTGTATATTTGAGTGAGCATGGGACTTGTCCATTGCCACATTCATTGTAATTGAAGCCTTGGTGAATATGTTGTAAAATGGACCATATTTGATGTAAAATGGCCATTATGTAAGGACTTTGTATATGATACATAATTGAATGAAAATGTATGTTTGAAGGGCTTAGAGCCTAAATTATAGTATGTTTAAGTGTTGTGTGGAGTACTAAGAGGTTAGGGATGGATTACACAACCCTTCTTGGGCTTAAAATGCTGTAATCTGTCATTTTGCTGCATAGTAATCGATTACCCAAGGCATGGTAATCGATTACCATGCAACAGGGAACGAAAAATTAGCTACTGTCTTCACTGGTAATCGATTACTGAGCTTTGGTAATCGATTACCATGTGAGGTAATCGATTACCCAAAGTTGGTAATCGATTACCAGAACAGAGGAGGTGAAAAATTGGCTACTGCCTCATTTTTGACAGGTGGTAATCGATTACCACCCACTGGTAATCGATTACCACAGTGTAAATTTTGGAAATTTAAGTTTTTCTAGACTAAATGAAAGGGGTTTAACTTGATGGGTAGAACTCCAAATGGTTTGTGGTCTGAAACCACGCGTAACTAATGTAAAGGGGTAGAACTTGGTAAGATATGAAATTAAGTTGATGGGTTTAAATGAGTTGAATAAAAAGAAAGAGTAGTGGTATTGTTAAGCTGAATGCTTCCGCGTATTGCATTTACAATTATAGCGTTGTTTTAATTGATTACGGAAAAGGTTATGGATATGAAAAGGAATATGATAAAAGAAAAAAGTTTGCCCGTAATTTAATTAACCCAACTACTGTGATTGTAACTGCGCTTAATATCATAATCAATGTTAACAATACCGGTACGTAACGGGCTGTTACATTTTTGACGGAAAATGGATTCCGTCGAAGATTTTTGACGGAAAAATGAATTCCGTCGAAAACGGATGAATAAAATAAATGCAAAAGAAATTGATTTTGTGACGTTTTTCGACGAAAAATGGATTTCGTAGAAGATTTTTGACAGAAAATGGATTCCGTCGAAGATTTTTGACCAAAAATGTATTCTGTCGAAAACGGATGACTAAAATAGATGCAAAAGAAATTGATTTTGTGAAGTTTTTCGACGGAAAAAGAATTTCGTCGAAAACGGATTAATAAAATAAATTCAAAGGAAATTGATTTTGTAAGTTTTTCGACGGAAAATGGATTCCGTCGAAGATTTTATGGATGAATTAAATTAATGCAAAAGAAATATATTTTGTGAAGTTTTTCGACGGAAAATGAATTCCGTCGAAAATGGATGAATAAAATAAATGCAAAAGAAATTGATATTGTGAAATTTTTCGATGGAAAACGGATTCCGTCGAAAATGGATGAATAAAATAAATGCAAAAGAAATTGATTTTATGAATTTTTTCGACGAAAAATAGATTCCGTCGAAGATTTTTAACGGAAAAAGAATTCCGTTGAAAATGGATGAATAAAATAAATGCAAAATAAATTAATTTTATTATTTTTTCGACGAAAAATGGATTCTGTTGAAGATTTTTGACGAAAAATGTATTCCGTCGAAAACGGATGAATAAAATAAATGCAAAAGAAATTGATTTTGTGAAGTTGTTCGACGGAAAATGGATTCCGTGGAAGATTTTTGACGGAAAATGGATTCCGTCGAAGATTTTTGACGGAAAATGAATTCCATCGAAAACGGATGAATAAAATAAATGCAAAAGAAATTGATTTTGTGAAGTTTTTTGACGGAAAATGGATTCCGTCGAAGATTTTTGACGGAAAATGAATTCCGTCGAAAATGGATGAATAAAATAAATGCAAAAGAAATTGATTTTGTGAAGTTTTTCGACGGAAAATAGATCCCGTCGAAGATTTTTGACGGAAAATGAATTCCGTCAAAATTGGATGAATAAAATAAATGCAAAAGAAATTGATTTTATGAAGTTTTTCGACGAAAAATGGATTCCGTCGAAGATTTTTGACGAAAAATGTATTCCGTCGAGAACGGATGAATAAAATAAATGCAAAAGAAATTGATTTTGTGAAGATTTTTGACGGAAAATGAATTCCGTCGAAAATGGATGAATAAAATAAATGCAAAAGAAATTGATTTTGTGAAGTTTTTCGACGGAAAATGGATTTCGTAGAAGATTTTTGGCGGAAAATGGATTCCGTCGAAGATTTTTGATGGAAAATGAATTCCATCGAAAACGGATGAATAAAATAAATGCAAAAGAAATGGATTTTGTGAAGTTTTTCGACAGAAAATGGATTCCGTCGATGATTTTTGACGGAAAATGAATTCCGTCGAAAATGGATGAATAAAATAAATGCAAAAGAAATTGATTTTGTGAAGTTTTTCGACGGAAAATGGATTCCGTAGAAGATTTTTGACGGAAAATGGATTCCGTCGAAGATTTTTGATGGAAAATGAATTCCATCGAAAACGGATGTATAAAATAAATGCAAAAGAAATTGATTTTGTGAAGTTTTTCGACAGAAAATGAATTCCGTCGATGATTTCTGACGGAAAATGAATTTCGTCGAAAATGGATGAATAAAATAAATGCAAAAGAAATTGATTTTGTGAAGTTTTTCGACGGAAAATGGATTCCGTCGAAGATTTTTGACGGAAAATGAATTCCGTCGAAAATGGATGAATAAAATAAATGCAAAAGAAATTGATTTTGTGAAGTTTTTCGACGGAAAATAGATTCCGTTGAAGATTTTTGACGGATAATGAATTCCGTCGAAAATGGATGAATAAAATAAATGCAAAAGAAATTGATTTTGTGAAGATTTTTGACGGAAAATGAATTCCGTCGAAAATGGATGAATAAAATAAATGCAAAAGAAATAGATCTCGTCGAAGATTTTTGACGAAAAATGTATTCCGTCAAAAACGGATGAATAAAATAAATGCAAAAGAAATTCATTTTGTGAAGTTTTTCGACGGAAAATGAATTCCGTTGAAAATGGATGAATAAAATAAATGCAAAAGAAATTAATTTTGTGAAGATTTTGTGACGGAAAACGTATTCCGTCGATAACGGATGAATAAAATAAATGCAAAACAAATTGATTTTGTGAAGTTTTTGTCAGAAAATGGATTTCGTAGAAGATTTTGGACGGAAAATGGATTCCGTCGAAGATTTTTGACGGAAAATGAATTCCATCGAAACCGGATGAATAAAATAAATGCAAAAGAAATTGATTTTGTGAAGTTTTTCGACAGAAAATGGATTCCGTCGAAGATTTTTGACGGAAAAAGAATTCTGTCGAAAATGGATGAATAAAATAAATGCAAAAGAAATTGATTTTGTTAATATTTTTGACGGAAAATGAATTCCGTCGAAATTGGATGAATAAAATAAGTGCAAAAGAAATTGATTTTGTGAAGTTTTTCCACGGAAAATGGATTCCGTCGAAGATTTTTGACAGAAAATGAATTCCGTCGAAAATGGATGAATAAAACAAATGCAAAAGAAATTCACTTTGTGAAGTTTTGCGACGGAAAACAAATTCCGTCGAAAACGGATGAATAAAAATGCAAAAGAAATTGATTTTGTGAAGTTTTTAGATGGAAAAAGGATTCCGTAAAAGATTTTTGACGGAAAATTAATTCCGTCGAAGATTTTTGACGAAAAATGAATTCCATCGAAAACGGACAAATAAAATAAATGAAAAAGACATTGATTTTGTGAAGATTTTCGACGGAAAATTTATTCCGTCGAAGAATTTTGACGGAAAATGGATTCCGTCGAATATTTTTGACGGAAAATGGATTCCGTCGAAGATTTTTGACGGAAAATCAATTCCATTGAAAAGGGATCAATAAAATAAATGCAAAAGAAGTTGATTTTATGAAGTTTTTCGTCAGAAAATGGATTCTGTCGAAGATTTTTGACGAAAAATAAATTCCGTCGAAAATGGATGAATAAAATAAATGCAAAAGAAGTTGATTTTATGAAGTTTTTCGACGAAAAATGGATTCCGTCGAAGATTTTTGACGAAAAATGTATTCCGTCGAAAACGGATGAATAAAATAAATGCAAAAGAAATTGATTTTGTGAAGATTTTCGACGGAAAATGGATTCCGTCGAAGAATTTTGACAGAAAATGGATTCCGTCGAATATTTTCGACGGAAAATAGATTCCGTCGAAGATTTTTGACGGAAAATGAATTCCGTCAAAAATGGATGAATAAAATAAAAGCAAAAGAAATTGATTTTGTGATGTTTTTCGACGGAAAATGGATTCCGTCGAAGATTTTGGACGGAAAATGAATTCCGTCGAAAATGGATGAATAAAATAAATGCAAAAGAAATTGATTTTATGAAGTTTTTCGATGAAAAATGGATTTTTGACGAAAAATTTATTCCGTCGAAAATGGATGAATAAAATAAATGCAAAAGAAATTGATTTTGTGAAGTTTTTCGACGGAAAAAGAATTTCGTCGAAAACGGATTAATAAAATAAATGCAAAAGAAATTGATTTTGTGAAGTTTTTTGATCAAAAATGGATTCCGTCGAAGATTTTTGACGGAAAATGAAATCTGTCGAAAACAGATGAAAAAAATAAATGCAAAAGAGATTGATTTTGTGAAGTTTTTCGACGGAAAATGAATTCCGTAGAATATTTTTGACGGAAAATGGATTCCGTCGAAGTTTTTTGACAGAAAATGAATTCCATCGAAAATGGATGAATAAAATAAATGCAAAAGAAATTAATTTTGTGAAGTTTTTCGACGGAAAATGGATTCCGTTGAAAAGATTTTCGACGGAAAATGAATTCCGTCGAAAATGGATGAATAAAATAAATGCAAAAGAAATTGATTTTGTGAAGTTTTTCGACGGAAAATGGATTCCGTCGAAGATTTTTGACGGAAAATGAATTCCATCGAAAACGGATGAATAAAATAAATGCAAAAGAATTTGATTTTGTGAAGTTTTTAGACAAAAAATGGAAATTCTTCGAAGATTTTTGATGGAAAATGTATTCCGTAGAAAATGGATGAATAAAATTAATGCAAAAGAAATTTATTTTGTGACGTTTTTCGACGGAAAACGAATTCCGTCGAAAATGGATTAATAAAATAAATGCAAAAGAAATTGATTTTGTGAAGTTTTTCGACGGAAAATGAATTCCGTCGAAAACGGATGAAAAAGATAAATGGAAATGAAATACATTTTGTGAAGTTTTTTGACGGAAAATGGATTCCGTCAAAAATGGATGAATAAAATAAATGCAAAAGAAATTGATTTTGTGTTGTTTTTCGAAGGAAAATGGATTCCGTTGAAAACGGATGGATAAAATAAATGGAAAAGAAATTGATTTTGTGAAGTTTCTCGACGAAAAACGAAATCCGTCGAAGATTTTTTACGGAAAACGAATCCCGTCGAAAACAGATGAATAAAATATATTGGAAAATATTTTGATTTTGTAAAGTTTTTCGAAGGAAAATGGATTCCGTCGAAAATGGCTGAATAAAATAAATGCAAAAGAAATTGATTTTGTGAAGATTTTCGACGGAAAATGGATTCCGTTGAAGAATTTTGACGGAAAATGGATTCCGTAGAATATTTTTGACGAAAAATGGATTCCGTCGAAGATTTTTGACGGAAAATGAATTCCATTGAAAACGGATGAATAAAACAAATGCAAAAAAAGTTGATTTTATGAAGTTTTTCTTCGGATAATGGATTCTGTCGAAGATTTTTGACGAAAAATAAATTCCTTCGAAAATGGATGAATAAAATAAATGCAAAAGAAGTTGATTTTATGAAGTTTTTCGACGAAAAATGGATTCCGTCGAAGATTTTTGACGAAAAATGTATTCCGTCGAAAACGGATGAATAAAATAAATGCAAAAGAAATTGATTTTGTGAAGATTTTCGACGGAAAATGGATTCCGTCGAAGAATTTGGACAGAAAGTGAATTCTGTCGAAGACTTTTTACGGAAAATGAATTCCGTCGAAAATGGATGAATAAAATAAATGCAAAAGAATTTGATTTTGTGAAGTTTTTCGACGGAAAATGGATTTCGTCGAATATTTTTGACATAAAATGAATTCCGTCGAAAATGGATGAATATAATAAATGTAAAAGAAATTGATTTTGTGAAGTTTTTGGACGGAAAACAAATTCCGTTGAAAACGGATGAATAAAATAAATGCAAAAGAAATTGATTTTATGAGGTTTTACGACGAAAAATGGATTCCGTCGAAAACGGATGAATAAAATAAATGCAAAAGAAATTAATTTTGTGAAGTTTTTCGACGGAAAAAGAATTTCGTCGAAAACGGAATAATAAAGTAAATGCAAAAGAAATGGATTTTTTGAAGTTTTTCGACGGAAAATGGATTCCGTAGAAGATTTTTAATGGAAAATGGATTCCGTCGAAGATTTTTGACGGAAAATGAATTCCGTCGAATACGGATGAATAAAATAAATGCAAAAGAAATTGATTTTGGGAAGTTTTTCGACGGAAAATGGATTCCGTCAAAGATTTTTGACGGAAAATGAATTCCATCGAAAACGGATGAATAAAATAAATGCAAAAGAAATTGATTTTGTGAAGTTTTTCGACGGAAAATGGATTTCGTCGAAGATTTTTGACGTAAAATGAATTCCGTCGAAAATGGTTGAATATAATAAATGCAAAAGAAATTGATTTTGTGAAGTTTTTGGATGGAAAACAAATTTGGTTGAAAACGGATGAATAAAATAAATGCAAAAGAAATTGATTTTATGAGGTTTTTCGACGAAAAAAGGATTCCGTCGAAGATTTTTGACTAAAAATGTATACCGTCGAAAATGGATGATTAAAATAAATGCATAAGAAATTGATTTTCTGAATTTTTTCGACGGAAAAAGAATTTCGTCGAAAATGGAATAATAAAATAAATGCAAAAGAAATTGATTTTTTGAAGTTTTTCGACGGAAAATGGATTCCGTAGAAGATTTTTGATGGAAAATGGATTCCGTCGAAGATTTTTGACGGAAAATGAATTCCGTCGAAAACTGAAGAATAAAATAAATGCAAAAGAAATGGACTTTATGAAGTTTTTCGACGAAAAATGGATTCCGTTGAAGATTTTTGACGAAAAATGTTTTCCGTCGAAAACGGATTAATAAAATAAAAGCAAAAGAAATTGATTTTGTGAAGATTTTTGACGGAAAATGAATTCCGTCGAAAACGGTTGAATAAAATAAATGCAAAAGAAATTGATTTTGTGAAGTTTTTCGACGGAAAATGGATTCCGTCGAAGATTTTTGACGGAAAATGAATTCGGTCAAAAATGGATGAATAAAATAAATGCAAAAGAAATTGGTTTTGTGAAGTTTTTCGACGGAAAATGGATTCCGTGAAAGATTTTTGACGGAAAATGGATTCCGTCGAAGATTTTTGACGGAAAATGAATTCCTTCGAAAATGGATGAATAAAATAAATGCAAAAGAAATTGATTTTATGAAGATTTTCGACGAAAAATGGATTCCGTCGAAGATTTTTGTCGGAAAATGAATTCGGTCGAAAATGGATGAATAAAATAAATGCAAAAGAAATTGATTTTGTGAAGTTTTTCGACGGAAAATGGATTCCGTAGAATATTTTTGACGGAAAATGGATTCCGTCGAAGATTTTTGAGGGAAAATGAATTCCATCGAAAATGGATGATTAAAATAAATGCAAAAGAAATTGATTTTGTGAAGTTTTTCGACGGAAAATGGATTCCGTCGAAGATTTTGGACGAAAAATGAATTCCGTCGAAAATGGATGAATAAAATAAATGCAAAAGAAATTGATTTTATGAAGTTTTTCGATGAAAAATGGATTCCGTCGAAGATTTTTGACGGAAAAAGAATTTCGTCGAAAACGGATTAATAAAATAAATGCAAAAGAAATTGATTTTGTGAAATTTTTCGACGAAAAATGGATTCCGTCAAAGATTTTTGACGGAAAATGAATTCCGTCGAAAATGGATGAATAAAATAAATGCAAAAGAAATTGATTTTGTGAAGTTTTTCGATGAAAAATGGATTCCGACGAAGATTTTGGACGGAAAAAGAATTTCGTCGAAAACGGATTAATAAAATAAATGCAAAAGAAATTGATTTTGTGAAATTTTTCGACGAGAAAAGGATTCCGTCGAAGATTTTTGACGGAAAATGAATTTCGTCGAAAATGGATGAATAAAATAAATGCAAAAGAAATTGATTTTATGAAAATTTTCGACGAAAAATGGATTTCGTCGAAGATTTTTGATGAAAAAAGTATTCCATCGAAAACGGATGACTAAAATAAATACAAAAGAAATTGATTTTGTGAATTTTTTCGTTGGAAAATAGATTCCGTCGAAGATTTTGGACGGAAAATGAATTCCGTCGAAAATGGATGAAAAAAATAAAAGCAAAAGAAATTGATTTTATAAAGTTTTTCGACGAAAAATGGATTCCGACGAAAATTTTTGACGAAAAATGTATTCCGTCGAAAAAGGATTAATAAAATAAATGCAAAAGAAATTGATTTTGGAAAGATTTTTGACGGAAAATGAATTCCGTCGAAAACGGATGAATAAAATAAATGCAAAAGAAATTGATTTTGTGATGTTTTTCGACGGAAAATGGATTCCGTCGAAGATTTTTGACGGAAAATGAATTCCGTCGAAAATGGATGAATAAAATAAATGCAAAAGAAATTAATTTTATGAAAATTTTCGACGAAAAATGGATTCCGTCGAAGATTTTTGACGACAAAAGTATTCCATCGAAAACGGATGACTAAAATAAATACAAAAGAAATTGATTATGTGAAGTTTTTCGACTGAAAAAGAATTTCATCGAAAATGGATTAATAAAATAAATACAAAGGAAACTGATTTTGTGAGTTTTTCGACGGAAAATGGATTCCGTCGAAGATTTTTGACGTAAAATGTATTCCGTTGAAAATGGATGAATTAAATTAATGCAAAAGAAATTTATTTTGTGAAGTTTTTCGACGGAAAATGAATGCCGTCGAAAATGGATGAATAAAATAAATGCAAAAGAAATTGATATTGTGAAATTTTTCGATGGAAAACGGATTCCGATGAAAATGGATGAATAAAATAAATGCAAAAGAAATTGATTTTATGAAGTTTTTCGACGGAAAATGGATTCCGTCGAAGATTTTTGGCGGAAAATGAATTCCGTTGAAAATGGATGAATAAAATAAATGCAAAAGAAATTGATTTTTTTAATTTTTCGACGAAAAATGTATTCCGTTGAAGATTTTTGACGAAAAATGTATTCCGTCGAAAACGGATGAATAAAATAAATGCAAAAGAAATTGATTTTGAGAAGTTTTTCGACGGAAAATGGATTCCGTAGAAGATTTTTGACGGAAAATGGATTCCGTCGAAGATTTTTGACTGAAAATAAATTCCATCAAAAACGGATGATTAAAATAAATGCAAAAGAAATTGATTTTGTGAAGTTTTTCAACGGAAAATGGATTCCGTCGAAGATTTTTAACGGAAAATGAATTCCGTCGGAAATAGATGAATAAAATAAATGCAAAAGAAATCGATTTTGTGAAGTTTTACGACGGAAAATGGATTCCGTCGAAGATTTTTGACGGAAAATGAATCCGTCGAAAATGGATGAATAAAATAAAGGCAAAAGAAATTGATTTTGTGAAGTTTTTCGACAGAAAATAGATTCTGTCGAAGATTTTTGACGGAAAATGAATTCCGTTGAAAATGGATGAATATAATAAATGCAAAAGAAATTGATTTTGTGAAGTTTTTGGACGGAAAACAAATTCCGTTGAAAACGGATGAATAAAATAAATGCAAAAGAAATTGATTTTATGAGGTTTTTCGACGAAAAATGGATTCCGTCGAAGATTTTTGACGAAAAATGTATTCCGTCGAAACGGATGAATAAAATAAATGCAAAAGAAATTAATTTTGTGAAGTTTTTCGACGGAAAAAGAATTTCGTCGAAAACGGAATAATAAAATAAATGCAAAAGAAATTGATTTTTTGAAGTTTTTCGACGGAAAATGGATTCCGTAGAAGATTTTTATGGAAAATGGATTCCGTCGAAGATTTTTGACGGAAAATGAATTGCGTCGAAAACGGATGAATAAAATAAATGCAAAAGAAATTGATTTTGGGAAGTTTTTCGACGGAAAATGGATTCCGTCAAAGATTTTTGACGGAAAATGAATTCCATCGAAAACGGATGAATAAAATAAATGCAAAAGAAATTGATTTTGTGAAGTTTTTCGACGGAAAATGGATTCCGTCGAAGATTTTTGACGTAAAATGAATTCCGTCGAAAATGGATGAATATAATAAATGCAAAAGAAATTGATTTTGTGAAGTTTTTGGACGGAAAACAAATTCCGTTGAAAACGGATGAATAAAATAAATGCAAAAGAAATTGATTTTATGAGGTTTTTCGACGAAAAAAGGATTCCGTCGAAGATTTTTGACGAAAAATGTATACCGTCGAAAACGGATGATTAAAATAAATGCAAAAGAAATTGATTTTGTGAAGTTTTTCGACGGAAAAAGAATTTCGTCGAACACGGAATAATAAAATAAATGCAAAAGAAATTGATTTTTTGAAGTTTTTCGACGGAAAAGGGATTCCAAAGAAGATTTTTGATGGAAAATGGATTCCGTCGAAGATTTTTAACGGAAAATGAATTCCGTCGAAAACTGATGAATAAAATAAATGCAAAAGAAATGGACTTTATGAAGTTTTTCGACGAAAAATGGATTCCGTTGAAGATTATTGACGAAAAATGTTTTCCGTCGAAAACGGATTAATAAAATAAAAGCAAAAGAAATTGATTTTGTGAAGATTTTTGACGGAAAATGAATTCCGTCGAAAACGGATGAATAAAATAAATGCAAAAGAAATTGATTTTGTGAAGTTTTTCGACGGAAAATGGATTCCGTCGAAGATTTTTGACAGAAAATGAATTCCGTAAAAAATGGATGAATAAAATAAATGCAAAAGAAATTGATTTTATGAAGTTTTTCGATGAAAAATGGATTCCGTCGAACATTTTTGACGAAAAATGTATTCTGTCGAAAATGGATGAATAAAATAATTGCAAAAGAAATTGATTTTGTGAAGTTTTACGACGGAAAAAGAATTGCGTCGAAAACGGATTAATAAAATAAATGCAAAAGAAATTGATTTTGTGAAATTTTTCGACGGAAAATGGATTCCGTCGAAGATTTTTGACGGAAAATGCATTCCGTCGAAAATGGATGAATATAATAAATGTAAAAGAAATTGATTTTGTGAAGTTTTTGGACAGAAAACAAATTCCGTTGAAAACGGATGAATAAAATAAATGCAAAAGAAATTTATTTTATGAGGTTTTTCGACGAAAAATGGATTCCGTCGAAAACGGATGAATAAAATAAATGCAAAAGAAATTAATTTTGTGACGTTTTTCGACGGAAAAAGAATTTCGTCGAAAACGGAATAATAAAGTAAATGCAAAAGAAATTGATTTTTTGAAGTTTTTCGACGGAAAATGGATTCCGTAGAAGATTTTTAATGGAAAATGGATTCCGTCGAAGATTTTTGACGGAAAATGAATTCCGTCGAATACGGATGAATAAAATAAATGCAAAAGAAATTGATTTTGGAAGTTTTTCGACGGAAAATGGATTCCGTCAAAGATTTTTGACGGAAAATGAATTCCATCGAAAACGGATGAATAAAATAAATGCAAAAGAAACTGATTTTGTGAAGTTTTTCGACGGAAAATGGATTCCGTCGAAGATTTTTGACGTAAAATGAATTCCGTCGAAAATGGTTGAATATAATAAATGCAAAAGAAATTGATTTTGTGAAGTTTTTGGACGGAAAACAAATTCGGTTGAAAACGGATGAATAAAATAAATGCAAAAGAAATTGATTTTATGAGGTTTTTCGACGAAAAAAGGATTCCGTCGAAGATTTTTGACGAAAAATGTATACCGTCGAAAATGGATGATTAAAATAAATGCAAAAGAAATTGATTTTGTGAATTTTTTTGACGGAAAAAGAATTTCGTCGAAAACGGAATA
>JAVKPL010015654.1:0-13003 GCA_032173675.1 Gastrolobium villosum
AAGATTTCATAAGATTGGATTTTAAAGAATATTATGAGTGTATGTTTGGTTGAAGGTAAAATATTGATGGAAAAATTGATTAAAATATACTAAAATTCCCATTTTTAAAACTTTTTGAATGTGAATTACTCCGTTGGTCTGCATCCGTTATGTAAAGTCTCAGACCAGTGTGTGTTGGTTTTGTTGAGATATATAATCTCACATTGGTTGTATGGGCAACTAATGTGGAGTTTATAAGGCATTGGACACTCTCATACTTTGCGCTAGCCTTTGGAGTAGTGTTTCCCAAGATTCTTTGACATGTCTACATGTGGTTCTCCATCTTGCCCATTTAGCCGGTCAAATCCAAATACTACCTCCAAATTGTCTTTGTGAAGTAACTTCTACATGATTTTTGCAAGCATTTCTCAAACGCTATGCAAATATGGTCTCTGGGAAAAATTTTCAAATCTCTCTATCAAATATGATTTGCACACTTTGCCAACCTCATATGGATGAAGAAATATTTAGATAACCTGAACCAAATGCCCTGTTATTGTGTTAAAAAAATCACATCCAAGTCATGTGCGGAATAATCCATTGGCACATAATAAGCTAACTTGATATGACGCGTTAGTGAAAGAGACATTGTTGTACCTTGTCCATATTCTTTACTTTCCTTCAACTTTACCTTCTTTTATCAAAATTCTTTGTTGCCATGGGGCCGCCATATTTATGTCCCTAATCTCGTGTTGGTTAGAGGCAATGTGATGTTAATATCTGAGCTGGATTTGTCACAAGATTGAGGTTTGCAACGACAAGGGAGATGTAATAGAGGATCACATTTTCAATGCTACATGGGAGTAGGTATTTCTTTATTAAAATAGAAAAAAAAATATGAATGAAAATACCAAAAAAATTAGAATATAGTAAATATATTATTTTTTATTATATTTGATAGATAATATACCAAGTATTCGGTACTCCACTGAAAATAATTTTATAGTTGAGATAGGTAGTGTTTATTAATTAGAGTGTCACATTTGGATATGATAACGGTTGGTTATAACTTTTTGGGTTTCAGTGGCCAGTATGAATTTGCTTGTACAGTAGAAAATGATGTACTGGTTTGCTATTTGAAAAGTTTGGTAAACGTTATGTTATAGAACAATTGAAAAGTTTGGTCACGACACTACTTTTTTCTTTTTCGTTACCCTTGTTATTTTCCAATTTTACCCTCTCATTTACACGGAGATCCCGCCCCACAATAAATTCTCTCTTTCTATACCACAGGTGCACTGTTGTGTTTATGACAAGTACCTCGATCATTTCAAATAATAAAAGTAAAGAATTAATGCACGGGTATTATTCTCGCTATTGCCTTTAATTTGCATGTCAATTTAAAAAAACATTACATAATAAGTTTTTAATTAAATAAAAAATCAAAATTAAGAAATTACTGGGAGACATCTAATTAATGACGCACTATCATTTTTACATTAGAACCGTAAGGTTTTTAATTATTGTATTGGAAGATGGAAGGGTCTTACTAATGTTACTTAAAAATGGAAAACTCATCCTTTGATAATTTCTTATAACTATCAAACCATTCATACACTTAATCTTTTACCTCCTGTGTGTTCTCACTTGCTTGCCAATTTTAAAAATAAATAAATAATTAAAAATTAAGTTTTAAGTAAATTAAATTTTTAGTGGCACACATTAAATTAATGTTCCACTATCATTTCTATATTGAAATTGTAAGGTTTTTATTTATTCTATTGGAAGGTGAAAGGTGCATTACCAATGTTACTTGAAAATGGAAAACCTATCATTTCATGGAGAATATACACAACCTTCTATGGATGTTTCCCACTACATTTAGTATGGAAAATTGTTAAGTCTATTAATAATATTTGTTATTATGTCTATTGGGTGGGAAAATATTTAATATTTCAAAATTCAAACTTTTTAAATTTGAATTTTTAACTTGATAGGTAGAAAAAGAATCTGCATTAATGTTTATGTAGAGAAAAAAAATATATAGTAAAATTAAATTTAATATGTTAAATTATTGATTAAAAAAATTATTTATAATTTACAAAAAATTATGTATAGTTGATAAAAAAATAAATTAAATTTGAAATTTAAAAGAAAAAATTAGAAATGACATATTTATACCTTAAATAAATTAAAATTTTAACTTTAAAGAGTAATACAAAAAGAGAAAAACATTTCCACACAAGTATTTTTTTAACATAAACGTTCTAAATATATATGTATAACCAACATTAAAAAATATAAATTAAAAGAGAAAAAAATTAAAATTTTCAAAAATATGTCCAATTAATACAAAAATATTTGATTATATTAAATACAATTAAATTCAATTCACCATACATTCTAGTTAGTATAATACTTTTTGTATCAAATCATATTTGTTCATTATATTTGTGTTACAAATATAAAAAAATACGCACAATGAAAATAAAAGAATTTAACAAAAAATAAAAAATAGCATTTATCATTCTGTAAAAAAAAATTAATAAAATTTAGTCACTATAATAATACGATTTTTAAGTTAATATACAAGAAAGAAATTAAACTTTCATTCTTTTGATGTAAGAGTAAAAAAAGACACAACTTCCTATGTCGTAAATGAAAACTAGAAATTATTACTTGGAGAATGTGCACATCTTTCTATGCATGTTTTCCACTATTTTCGGTACGAAAAAATTGTTAAGCCTATTAATAATATTAATTATTATGTTTATTGGGTGGAAAATTATTTAATATTTAAAATTCAAATTTTTAAAATTCAAATTTTGAACTTGATAAGTAAAAAAAGAGTTTAGCATTTAATGTTTTTGTAATAGAAAAAAATATATATATATAATAGATATATATATATATATATATAAGAAATTTGAATCTTAATATATAATTATAGATTAAACAAAAAATATAAGGATGTTGATAGTTAAAGGTTGCAAACTGGGCTTGGCATAGAGGGCCTGTCCGCCCCGCCTGCCAACACGTTTTAATAATTAAATTAAAATTCCAATATTCTTCTTTTATAATTAAATTCCTAATTCATATTTCAACTTTCGTAAATACAAATTTATAAAATTCCAAAACCTAATGATACAAATCGTTGCAAAAAAATAATTATTTATTATTATTTTGTAAATCTAATTGTAATAAAAGAAATTTAATATAAAAAACCTAAATGTGACCATAAGAACCTTTTTGCGGATAAATATAAAAATCTATTGCATGCTGATAGTTAGTGTAACACCCCGTTCTAGAACCGGTTTGTTAACATCACGTATGGCATTAGGTGCAGTTACAATCACAACAATTGAATTAAAGTACGGATAAACTTTTTCCTTTTTTCGTTAGTGAACGTTTATATTTAAAATCAAATCCGTAATTAAAACAATTCCAATGGTTGTAATCATAACTTAAACTATGTGTGGAACACCTAACGTAATTTTATTTAAACCATACGTTGCTACCCTAGTGTGCCAATTAGTCCCCTTAGACCAACAAGGCTTATAAACTCATTTTTATTGTTGTTTAACACTACACATCTCTATTCTTTATTTATTTAAGAAATTTATATACTAATTTTTATGGTCTCCATCTTCTTCTATGTTATAGAATTCTTCGTTAGTTACGCATGGGTTCAAACCGCGCTCGAATCGGAGCACCGTAGCTCCAGTTATGAATTTTTGAAGAAAATGCGATGAATTTCACAGGGGTCCCGCGCTGTGAGCGTCAACCCCGCGCTGTGAGCATGAACCTTGCTGCCATTTTCGCACCTACGGCGCCGACAGCGCCAACTTGGCGCTCCAAGCGCCACAGTTGAGGAGATTTCACCCTATTTTGGTATTTTACCCATAACTTGAGCTATACTTATTCGATTAACACAATCTTGGTCTCGTTGGAAAGCTAAAAAAAAGATCTATAACTTCCATTAAGACACAAGGGTTTAAATATATCATATAGGATATGAAAAATGGACAACAAGCCATAATATCATTATATTTACATGAATTCTCAACCCCCAAAGGCTTCCTTTCACATAATAGACATTATATAACAATTTCAATGCATAATTCTTGCCATTTCAAGACTCACATGATATCAAAAGAGGCTTAATTACATCAATATGCATCAAAATGATTACATACCAAAGACTTAGAAATAACAAGTGATCAAAGTCCCACCAGGGCAATACAACATCAATGATCAACTCCTAAGTCCTACTTGCATTTCTCTACCACCAATGCATCAAAATATATCAATTATCATCTATCATTTGCAAGCTACTCGTGCCCTTTGCCTCGCCCAGTATCATCTCTGCTAGCACCTGAAATAGCAGTCCCCAAACGGGGTGAGATAAAACTCAATAAACACAGGGTTCTTGGAGAATTGATCCAACCCCAAGTTCACTTCCTGCATGAAAGGTTAGTATACACATGGCATGAACTACATCATACATCCAGAGGCAATAACAGTAATGATTTAACAACAACATACTCATGCGTTGCAATGGCCAGAGAATTAAACAATCAAATCATCACACACGCTTCAGTTGCATCTTAGTCCTTTCCACTAAGCATACAACCTAGCCCCTAGTGCTTGTCCATTGGCCCTTTCTCCAATGACACAACAATACTATATGAATGCAAACATACCATAATACTAACATTACCACTCAATCATCCATTCATTAACCATCACTTCCATAAAAGCAATGGTGGGACAACAAGAGGGATTAACCTGCAAGATCCAAAGGTTTACCTCTTGATGCTTCCTTTCCTTGCAAGCTTTCTTCTAGCTCACTTATCCAAATCAATCCTTCTTGGTATTTCAACTTGGTAATTCCTTCCAATCACCAATACATCCTATTCAAGAGTGGAAAAGCCATCAATTTAACATACATACAACACACTCAAAATCACATAATTCAATTCACACCATGTTTGAGGCATGCACTTACCAATCCAAATGAGCTTCTCAAGCTCCATGGTTTCCTCCAATGGTTGGTCACTCAATGTGGTCCACTTGCCTCAATCCTAGCAACACAATGAACATCATTAACACAACCAATCCAAGTCATAGCTCAACAATGCAAGAAACTCAATATTTCAAGCATGAATTTTCCCAAAATATCGAACATTAACCAATGACTATCAAAGTTCATTTCCATCGTTTAATTATCATTCCTAACAACTTTAACAAAGGAATTTAGTCCCAGTCTCTTTCCAACATACCCAACTATTCATGCATCTTCATAAACCAAACCCTAACCATGGCTCAAAATCAAAATAACCAAATGGGTTAGAGTTCTTACCATAAACACAACCTCAATGGTCCAATTATTGAGTTCCAAGCCACAAGAGTGGAAGACTCCACTTCAAGCTCCACCAATCCCAATTTTCACCCCTTTTATAAGCAATATCTCCCTCCATAATGGTTCCCACTCAAAACTAAGTTAAGTTTAGGGAAGAGGAGGAGATTTGGAGTGGTTTAGGCTTTAGAATGAGTTGATTTGGATGAGAAATGAGAAAGTTATGATTTAGGGTTCAATGGCTTCACTTTGGTGTTTTTCTCTCTTATTCCCACTCTCAGCCTCCACGAATAAGAAGGATAATTATGAGGGAATGGGTTGAGTTTTTGTCACTTAACATTTGTTAAGTTATCTCAATCGGGTATTAGCTCTTCTATCTATTTAACTCCATTCAACACCAAACTTTACCCAAAAGTATGGAATATTTTTCTAGGAATATTTTCACTTTTATTTTTACATTTTGGGTACTTTTGCCTACACCCATTATACCTCATAATTTTCACTGAGTACACTTTTTACCTCAAAAGTGACCCCAATTAACTTAATTAGGCCTTATACTTAATTTTACTCACTAATACATGCTCAATTACTTAATAACATGTAATTTATTAATTAATCATGTTGGGCTATTATAGTTAGAGGTGGCGAACTGGGCTCGGCCCGAAGGGCCGGCCCACCAACACATTTTTATAATTGAATTAAAGTTTCATGTTTCTTCTTTTATAATTAAATTCTTAAATCTTATTTTAATTTTTTGTAAATACAAATTTGTAAAATTCAAAATACTAATGAAACAAATCCTTGCAAATAAATAATTATTTACATAAAATGCTGATAGTTAAAGGTTGCAAACTGGGTTTGACCCAGAGGGCCTGCACGCCCCGCCTGCAAACACGTTTTAATAATTAAATTAAAACTCCACTATTCTTCTTTTATAATTAAATTCCTAATTCAGATTTCAATTTTGGTAATTACAAATTTATAAAATTCCAAATACTACGACACAAATCCTTACAAAAAAATAATTATTTTATAAATCTGATTGTAATAAATGAAAGTTCATCTTTGAGATAAAATATAAAATCCTAGACGCAATTATAAGAGCCTTATTTGTGAATAAATATAAAAACCTATTACATGCTAATAGTTAGAGGTGGCAAACTGGGCTTGGCTCGGAGGGCCGACCCACCAACATATTTTTATAATTAAATTAAAGTTTCATCCTTCTTCTTTTATAATTAAATTCATAATCTGATTTTAATTTTTGTAAATACAAATTTGTAAAATTTCAAATACAAACGACGCAAATTCTTGCAAAAAATAATTATTTATTATTATTTTTAAATCTGATTGTAATAAAAGAAATTATTATTTATTTATTTTTTTTCAAATCCTTACCCATCATTCCAATTTGAAATTTAAAATTGAAATTCAAAATTTGAAATCAATTCAGAATTCGAATTTCAAATGAGTGAGCAATTCCTATGTAGAAAGCATTTAAAAGAGATGAGTTATTCCAATGTACAAAGTGCGACATTGAATGAGTTGTGTGTCATCATAAATGATTAACTTAATTTTTCATTGATTTATTATTTATTTAATTATTTATTTCATAATCCGTTCCCACAATTACAATTTGAAATTTAAAATTGAAATCCAAAATTTGAAATCAATTCAAAATTTGAATTTCAAAAGAGTGAGCAATTCCAATGTAGAAAGCATCTAAAAAAGCTGAGTAATTCCAATATACAAATCAGTGGGACATTGAATGAGTTGTCTGCCACCATAAATGATTAACTTAATTTTCCATTATTTTTTATTTCGATTTTTAAAATAAATTATTTTTTATTTAATTTTTATTTCCAAATCCTTTCCCACTATTACAATTTGAAACTTAAAATTGAAATTCAAAATTTGAAATCAATTCAGAATTCGAATTTCAAAAGAGTGAACAATTCTAATGTTGAAAGCATTTAAAAGAACTGAGAAATTCCAATGTACAAATCAGTGGGACATTGAATAAGTTGTCTGCCACCATAAATGATTAACTTAATTTTCCATTGATTTTTTATTTCAATTTTTAAAAGAAATTATTATTTATTTAATTTTTTATTTCCAAATCTTTTCCCACAATTACAATTTGAAATTTAAAATTAAAATCCAAAATTTGAAATCAATTCAGAATCCGAATTTTAAAAGAGTTAGCAATTCCAATGTAAAAAGCATTCAAAAGAGTTAAGTAATTCCAATGTACAAATCAGTGTGACATTGAATGAGTTGTCTGCCACTATAAATGATTAACTTTGATCACAACAAAGACAAAATCACAACAGATTAGTAAAAAAAAATCAATGTGGGTAAGAGAAACCTTTCGTTTTTAGATAGTTTGCCATGTCATTATCTGTTTACCGTCGATTCTCTCTCTCCCTTAAGAGTCACAATCAATGCCAATTCATCATTACAAAAATTGAATCAAAACTCAATTCAACTTTTTTTTTTCGTATTTTAAAATGTTTAAAATATTTAATAATTCGAATGTGTCAAAGAAGGAAAGTTTTTAAGTGGATATGGTGTGAACAGAAATCTGAGATGGAACCAACAATGCCAATTAAGCACGCTGACAGGGGTTCGATCCCTGGCCGTGCGTATGGAAAAGGCTTTGTTGGGAGAGGTTTACCCACTTAATGTGATCTCCCACCTCGAAAGGATTAATCTGAAATGCAAAGAGGGAGTGACACATGGCAAAACTTTCCAACAAATGGAATTCATTTAGAATAAATTCCTTTAGAATAATACATAGATGAAACCTTCACTTTACATAAGTCTAAACTTTCTCTCATAGGAAGAATCTAAAGTTATTATTGTCAAGTTTTCAATCTTAAAACAATGGTTGTTTTAAGAGTAAAGCAGGGAAGGATTAAGAAGAAGGGACACGAGTCCCTCAAAATTCTTCCAAAGGATTTATTAGTGGAGATTTTTTCAAAGGTGGCGTCTCATTCAATTGCTGACATCTGCAAGGTCAAACTATGTTGTAAAGAATTTCTTCATGCTGCAGAGGATAATTACGTGTATCAACATGCATCCATGGATAAGTTTGCATTGGTGCCACTGCAATGGTTTACCAAAGAAAAAGAATCATCATTCTTGAATCGTTGCAGGGAGAATGGTAACTTAGAGATTTTGTACCAGGAAGGAATGGTACAATACTTCACTTCTTTGAAACTAAATGTGGGTTTTGAAAATTTGAAAAATGCAGCATTGAAGGGTCATGATGAAGCCAAATATGTTTATTGTATGCTTTTGATGTGCGGGGAAGATCAACAACAAAGAAACTTGGGATTTGATCTTTTTCGTTCTTTGAAAACATCCACCTATGTTAGAAGATGCAGAGAGAGGGTGGAATCTTTTATCAAGAGCATGTGGATGAATAATCCAGTGGCTCGAAATCATCACTTATCTTTATGTCATTCTGGCACATGTAAACTACAAAAACTTTCAAAAAGATTGTCGCCATGGGTTGAGGATGAAGATGATGGTATTACATGTGAATATTGCAATGGGGATTATGAACTGAATATATTTTGTAATATGTTTAGAGTCTGATTTCATTTTTGTTGTAAAAGGAAATACACCTTCTGTTGTTTGAAGTTTTTTTTCTTTCGTATTCGGATTTTATGACAATCGCATTGATTAATCACGTGGGATTCTTTCTTTGATTTAAATCTTAAGACTAATTTTTGGGGATTTCAAATCTCTAAAATTATTGTCATTTATTAACTTGTTTTATCACATTGATTGATCATACGGAAATCCTTTGATTTGAATCTTAATAACGACTTTTTTTTTTTGGGATTTAGAACGGCTTGAATTAATATCAATTAGGAGTGTTCATCAACCGATTAAAACTCCGGTAACCGAACCGAAAAATCAAAAACTGAAAAAAATAAATCGCAAAATTTAATTGTATTGGATCGGATTTCGGATTGATTGATGAAAACCGATCCATATATTAATTTCCCTCTACCTACTTGGGTTTTTCCCCAATCATAACCAGAAGATTTCTAAACCCAAGATCCATTATCCCATCAACTAAACCCAAGAAAAAACCTAATCATATCTCATTGTCAAAAAAAAAAACTATATTATCATTTCCTAATGCCTTTGTATTTCAAACAAAAATTATAAAGCCAATATATACAAAAGATGTTATTTGCACAATAATCATGAAATAAATTTTAGGATTTTCAAAAAATCAAAAAATCGATCAAATCCAAACCGAAAAAAATTGGATTGGATTGGATCGGATCGGATTTAAAAAAAAAAATGCAAACCGAATGAATGATTACATGATCAAATCAAAGGGAATTGATCGGATTATTTTGTTTCCAAAACCAATCCAATCCAGACGACGAACACCTAGTATCTATTGACTAACTTATTGTTAGGGATGTGCATGGGTCGAACCGAATCAGATTTTTTGAAAAACCGAACCGAATTGGTTTAAATGGTTTGGTTCGAAAGTGGTTCGGTTCGGTCCAAAACTGGTTTGGTTCGGTTCGAAAGTGGTTCGGTTCGGTTCGGAACCGGTTCAGAAGTGGTTCGGAACCGGTTCGGGTCGACCCTCTTTTAAAAAGAAAAAAATCTAAAAATTTAAAAAATAAAGTTATAAAAATTAATTTGGTTTGGTTTGAGAATGTTTCGGTTCGGTTCGGAAACGGTTCGGTTCTTAAACCAGTTCTAAAAATTGGTTCGATTCTTAAACCGGTTCTAAAAATCGGTTCGGTTCATGAACCAGTTCTTTAAAAACTGGTTCAGTTCATAACTAGTTTCTTAAAATCGGTTATTTTATGGAGCGACTCGGTTCGGTTTATGGTTCGACCCACTTTTTTGGTTATTTTGCACATCCTTACTTATTGTGTACTTTAATTGATATATGAGAGTCACATTGATTAATCATGCGCGACTCTTTCTTTGATTTACTAATCCTCTTATTGTTACTGATCTTTTTTACTTGAAAGTTGGAGTGTTCAGTTTCAATGACTATGTTTAACAACCACTCTTTTATGTGGCTTCGCTTCTGATTTACTTCCTTCCTATGAAGTGTAGCTAATAACTCATGTTTTTTGTAAATTTTCTAAGAGCATGTTTGGATCCTTTTATTTTTAAGCTAGAAGTTATTTATAAGTTAAAGCTAAAAAAAAAAAAAACTAAAAGTTGTTTGGAAATTACATAAAAAATATAGCTTAAAAATTACTAAAAAGCACAAATTTCAAGAAAATTATCTCTCTCTATCTTTATCACTCTTCATTTAGAAAAACACACAATTCAAAAAAAATAGATAAGAGTTCAAAAAAGCTCCTCCTAGGAGCTTTTAGTTTTCAGTTTTTTTTCTCCATTATAAAAAAGAGCTTTTGTTATTTCCCAAAACCTGTTTGGCCTGACTTATACTTATAAGTAACTTCTAATTTAAAAAAATATTTTATTAATCTCATGTTAAAGGAAATAAGTTATCTCATGTCATATAGATAAATTTGTGGGCTCTACCATCTAAAAAATAAAAATAAAAGAAAAGAATAAAAAGGTGGCACAATTATCAAAGGATGTGTTGGCGAGAAATTTATCACATGAAACATAAAAGTAGTTTTTTCTTTAATTAAAAAAGAGAGAATTCAAACAAGCACTAACTGATGCGAACATCGGATAGCACCTTGAAACTTCATGAACAAACACGAAGTTGTTTTCCGTGAGGAGTGAAACGAACTTGGAAGGAGAGGACAATCCTCTTTTTTGCTCACTTTAAAAATTGATCTAAACGACATCAGACTTTAAGCATCGTTTCTAAATTCTCTAACACCAAGAATGCGCAATTTTAATTCCTAAAATTTCATAGCAGTCGATTACCAAAAAAAGTATAATTTCATAACAGTCAAATTTCTAAATTCTTTTATTAAAAAAGTCATATCCCTGCAATAGTTTGTCATCCAATTACCGAATAACACAGCCAGTAATTTATATACATAACACTCTACTAAATTTATATCCTAAAATATACATTTAGGGGTGTATTGATTAGGATTTAAAAAAAAAAATTTGAGATAAAAAAATCTTATAGATTTTAAAAGACTATTGAGAATTGGAGAGACTTTAAATACTTTTTTTAAAAGACACGATCAAGATTTCATAAGATTGGATTTTAAAGAATTTTATGAGTGTATGTTTGGTTGAAGGTAAATATTGATGGAAAAATTGATTAGAAATACTAAAATTCCCATTTTTAAAACTTTTTGAACGTGAATTACTCCGTTGGTCTGCATCCGTTATGTAAAGTCTCAGACCAGTGTGTGTTGGTTTTGTTGAGATATATAGTCCCACATTGGTTGTATGAGCAACTAATGTGGAGTTTATAAGACATTGGACACTCTCATCCTTTGCGCTAGCCTTTGGAGTGGTGTTTCCCAAGATTCTTTGACATGTCTACATGTGATTCTCCATCTTGCCCATTTAGCCGGTCAAATCCAAATACTACCTCCAAATTGTCTTTGTGAAGTAACTTCTACATGATTTTTGCAAGCATTTCTGCAAATATGGTCTCTGGGAAAAAAATTCAAATCTCTCTATCAAATATGATTTGCACACTTTGCCAACCTCATATGTATGAAGAAATATTTAGATAACCTGAACCAAACGCCCTGTTATTGTGTTAAAAAAATCACATCCAAGTCATGTGCGGAATAATCCATTGGCACATAATAAGCTAACTTGATATGACGCGTTAGTGAAAGAGAGATTGGTGTACCTTGTCCATATTCCTTACTTTTCTTCAACTTTACCTTCTTTTATCAAAATTCTTTGTTGCCATGGGGCCGCCATATTTATGTCCCTAATCTCGTGTTGGTTAGAGGCAATGTGATGTTAATATCTGAGCTGGATTTGTCACAAGATTGTGGTTTGCAACGACAAGGGAGATCTAATAGAGGATCACATTTTCAATGCTACATGGGAGTAGGTATTTCTGTATTAAAATAGAAAAAAAAATATGAATGAAAATACCAAAAAAAATTAGAATATAGTAAATATATTATTTTTTATTATATTTGATAGATAATATACCAAGTATTCGGTACTCCACTGAAAATAATTTTATAGTTGAGATAGGTAGTGTTTATTAATTAGAGTGTGACATTTGGATATGATAACGGTTGGTTATAACTTTTTGGGTTTCAGTGGCCAATATGAATTTGCTTGTACAGTAGAAAATGATGTACTGGTTTGCTCTTTGAAAAGTTTGGTAATCGTTATGTTATTGAACAATTGACTCGGAGAGCATCTTCTATACCACAGGTGCACTGTTGTGTTTATGTCAAGTACCTCGATCATTTCAAATAATAAAAGTAAAGAATTAATCAATGGTATTATTTTCTCTGCTATTGCCTTTAATTTGCATGTCAATTTAAAAAACATTACATAATAAGTTTTTAATTAACTTAAATTAAAAATAAGAAATTATCGGGAGACATCGTATGAATTTATGACTACAAATTTTTACATTGGAATTGTAATATTTTTAATTATTGTATTGGAGATGGAAGGTTCAGCAATACGTAAAATGAACCCAGCAGGTAAAAAAAAAAACATGAGCTGAAGGTAACATGTAATAACATAACA
>JAVKPL010015655.1:0-12901 GCA_032173675.1 Gastrolobium villosum
GTACGCCCACAAGCGCCAATCTTTCCCTAGATGATAGACCTAGGTCGTCTTCCTTTCTCATCACTGGTCCTCGAGATCGAGTTTCCTTGAATCCGTCCTCTGTTCAGCCCCTACCATCGACCTCCCTGTCCCAGAATCCAAATCCATGCTTCAATTGCGTTCATCTCAGCGCGCAATTTATTGGGAATGGTAATGACTTCATGGCGAACCTAGTTTTAGGCAGTTGTTCTCACCATGTCGGACTTAGAACTTCAGTTCCCATGACCTCTTCAGATAGTTCTTCGAGCTCTTCACACTGTAGTTTATTTAACTCAGGTGCGTGTACTTTGCTTCTTTTGTTGTTTTTTAATCCACCCATTTTGCTGTTCTAGGTTCTTATGGAGTCCCCTTCTGCAGAACTCAATGTGGAGACTACCTCATCCAATCACGAGCTGGAAGCCGAGGTTGCAGTAGTTGAAGAAGGTTCTGCCCCGGTGAGTGTCAGTCTGCGCCGGCAATTTCCCTGGGTGACCCAGGAAGTCCTTAGTTTTAGGTCCTCCCTGACCACAGAGGAAATATCCGGGTTACCCATTGGTAACCCGATAGGTTTTAATACCTTCTGCCCAGCGGAGGATGAGCCAGTGTGCTCAGGTCAGAATCCACAAGAGCCTCCCTTTTTCTTCTTTTACCGAGATTTGATCACAAAGATCGGTATTCGCTTTCCTTTTTCCCCCTTTATTATATGTCTTCTAAACCATTTCCTTTTAGCTCCCACTCAAATTCACCCTAACGGATGGGCATATATTGTTGCCTTCGAGCAACTCTGCGTATCCTTGTCCGTTAACTGTTCCGTTGCCCTGTTTATGTATTTTTTTAATATCTATACCCCACGCTCCGGTTCTGAACCCCCTAAGTTGAAGGGTTGGGCCAGCATCCGGGGTCGTATTAGTAAGCCGTCTAGGAGGTTGTTTTCTGTATACAGTGACTCCTTCAAAAACTTCAAAGGCGCGTATTTCAAGGTCGTGGCCGAGTCCGGTGAGAAGCCGTGGTTTGTTGGGGAAAAAGATGAGGGGAAATTCCCATTATATTGGTCCCATCAACATTACCTTCGCAAGTCGGCTGATTACAGGCTGCCCTTATCTACCGAGGAGAAGCTCAATGTCAAGACCTTGCTAACCCATATCCAAACCCGGGGTCATATGAGTGCTGCGTCCTTGGTTGCTAAGTCCTATGTTGCAAGCGATCAGCCCAGTATGCTTTTCAACATTGTTTTCTTTTTTCCTTTTTCATTTACTTGTTGTTTTATCCTGCCTTGGAGTCTGATATGTCCTTGATTATGCTGGTAACCTTGCTTCTTTTATTTGCCAGGTTTAACCATGAACCCCAGCTCGGATGACGTGCCTGATTATTGCCGGGTTTTGCGGGGCAAGAATGTAGCCCGTCCTCCCCCCTCAAAGAAAACGAAGGTTGCTGCTCCTTCCCTGGGTGCGGGTTCATCCAACCCTGAGCCCCATCATGGCACCTCCATCTTGGATCTGACCAATGATGGTGAGAATTGGTTGGATAGGGAACCAGAGGAGACCCCCCTACTACTGGCGGCACCACCCGGGCCGTGGTATCTGTTGCCAGGGGTAGCGCCCCACCCTCTCCCCTGCCTGCTGGCTTAAGGAGGGGGTCATTATGGGAGATGGGGGTCACTGCCGAGCTGCGTGGCGTGACCCGCGCTCCACCTTCCTTCTATGGCTCTCCGGCTCCTTCGAAGGCCGAAGCGGACGAGCTGCAGAAAGCCGAGCAATATCTTTTCAAGGCGGCTTCCTTGATGAAACCGTACTCCCTCCTGCTCGAGAAGCACTCTGAAATTCTATCCGAGAAGGACAACATGCAGAGTCAGCTAGCCGAGCTAAGGCAGGAAAATCAAGTTCTGAAGTCTGATGTAGCCAAGCTCAGTCTGTCAGTGAAAAATTCGCAAGCCGACTTGAACGCTATCTCGGATTGCTGCGGAGTGGAAAGTGGCAAGGACGCCATACTAAGGTTTGTCAAAGCCAAGCTATCCATGCTGTCAAAGGCGGAGGCTGCGCATGAGGAGATGGCCTCTCAACTTAAACAGCTGAGGGCGCAGCAGGAGCAGTTGCAGGCTGATTATGATCAAAGCCAGACTGTACTTGAAAATGCTGTTGGTTCCGCTTTCAATAATGCTGTGAATCAGGTTAAATTTTTTAACCCTGAAGCGTCTCTTAACCTGGATCAGCTGGATTGCTATGGCTACATTAGCGGCGGAATTTTCCACTCGGCAGCCGAGGAGCCAATTGCAGCGGATGAAGAAGGTTGTGTCCCTGTCTTGGAGGAGGAAGATCGGCAGCAGGATTTCGGCTCTCAGCCTAATTTGAGGGGGAATACCCCGTAATTTGTAATATGCCGTTGTCATCCCGGCTTTATTTGTATAAACACTTTTTGGTCTAATTTGACATTAATTCAAAAATAGAATTAACTGTGTAGCTTCTGTTTTAATTGCACTATCCGTCTCGTATGTTTCGAGTTTTGTTGCCGGATTTTGAATTTAGCCGAGATAACGTGCGAGGGCGTCCCCTCAGCACAATTTCCCATTTTTCCATAAATGGGCCAAGGTTAGCACTCTCAACCTTGCCCTTTAGGCAAGGCGGGTTCAAACACCCGGGCCTAGTTCTTTTCTTCGCGTATTTTGAACTTCCAACGGGTTCATCTATCGCGGATTCAATTTATATTCGAACTCTCAACCAAGTTGGCGGGTTCGATTTGTTAACCCGGTTTAGAACGCTCGGCTCTGGCCTATTTGGCCGGCGGGGTTCCCATAACTTCGGATTTTAATCTAGAATTCAGAACTTCCCATTTAACATGGGATTGTGAAGCTCGGATTCTAGTTCAGAAATGAACACTCAACCGAGTTTCTTTTTTGCCACGGCGGGTTCAATTTCTTGCAACGCTGGTTTCCAGACGTCGGAATGTGCATTCATTGCATAAACTATCAAAGTTGGACACAACTTATAAATAATAGAAATGCGGAATTTATTGAATTACAAAGTTATAAAAGAAAACATCGTTTTTGCATTGTGCAAGCAAGACATTTGATTTAACTGTAATATTTTTTCAACTTATCTGCATTCCATGTCCTCGCCACCTGCTTTCCTTTCAGAGTTTCTAGCACGTAAGCTCCTTTGGACAATTTGTTTTTGACTCTGAACGGTCCTTCCCATCTTGGGGCTAATTTTCCTTGTGACGCGTTTCGCCCCCCTATATCCGCCCTTCGCAGGACTAACACCTCAGCTTCAAATGACCGAGGTCGCACCTTTTTATTGAACCGGTTAGCCACCAGTTGCTTGGCCGCGTAGTTTCTGCAGTACGCCATAGTTCGGATTTCTTCTATTAGGTCAAGCTCAACCGCCACCTTATCATTATTATCCTTTTCTGTTTGCGTAAGAGTTTGAACTCTTCTCCAAGATGGTTCCCCTAACTCCACTGGGATCATGGCCTCACATCCATATGTGAGTTTGAAGGGAGATTCGCCCACCGAGGTTTGAACCGTGGTTCTGTACCCCCAAAGCACGTAGTAGAGCTCTTCTACCCACTTACCTTTAGCGGATTGCTCCATACGTCGGCGTAAGCCTTCAACTATAACCTTGTTAGCTGCTTCAGCCTGCCCATTAGTCTGAGGGTGTTCCACCGAGGCAAATCTGTGCCGAATATGGAACCCAGCCATAAGGTTTTGAAAACCTTTTGCTAGTGAACTGGGTGCCGTTATCCGTTACAATTTCCGCCGGGATACCAAAACGGCATTGTAACACCCACTCTTGTATGCATCCAAGAGGGTTGTTTGCTAAGTCGTATTAGAGTTGCAGCGGTATGGAACTCAATTAATTAAAAACTTTATCAAATATTGTTAATTTGAAACTTGAAAATGCCCAGGTTTGTTTCTTATAAAAACCATTTGAAAAAAAAATGTAATCATTACCAATCATAGGAAATTTCAATTATAAAACCCTTGGCTGAATTTTCTATACTTTTCAGAAAAGCTTGCTGTCTTATAAAATCTGTATAAAATCGAATTTAGATGTGATAAAAAATATTCCAAGCTTCTGAAAAACTAGACATCCGGGGCATCGCGTACATATAATTTATGCGCGATTCGGAGGTGAATAGCCCCGCGGAACAGGACACGTAAAACGCTTGTGAATCCTGTCCGTTTTCTGGAACAGGCTGTAGGGCGAAGCTTATAACAATTTGTACAGAATTCGTATAGAGATGAAACCTGCACAGTTTGAAAGTACATACCCGGGGCTTCGCGTGCATATAAAATAATAGTAAATCGGAGTTCGTTTGCCCCTTGAAACATGACACGTAAAGTGGTTGTAAAACTGATAAAAATCCAGCACTTAGTTAAAAATCCTCTTTGCAAAACGTTTTTCTGATTTTTTTCCAAAACAGCCGCTGATCATAAAGGTTCAAGGTAAAAGAGAGATGATAAAGCCTACAGTCATCCAAGAGTACCAAAATATAAAGCATTACAGTCATCCAACAATCAAACAGTAACAGCAAAAATCCAAGCACCAGCAAGCAACAGCAAACTTCACTTCTTTAACAGCTTTTACGTCATCCTGCCATTTTGGAAAATAGCAGCCCCGAAGGGGTGAGAAAAATCCCAGTAGTGTGGCAACAAAACCAGTAATATAACAGTATTAACTAGGCACAAAATCATAAACAGTCACTTCAACATATCCGTGTTCCTTTTCCTTTTTCTTTTTCATCATATTCATATATATAGCGCATATAACGCCTTTCCTTTTCATCATATTCATATATTGCGTATATAACGCCTTTCCTTTGCGCTTTTAGCACCGTCGTGCGCGCACTTCACAGTGGAATCAATTATACCCTTGGCACCTGAGCTCCATGTGGATTCCAACTGTGGGCCTATGCGGACTGATGCCAAGTGTCCCATACCCCGGTACCTTGGGGATGCCTATATGATGCTTGCTCAAACACATGGTCCTGTACATAACTATTCTAAAACAAGGCCTATATGATCATGATATATGCATGTCATGCTATGCTTTCACACACAAGGCGTAAAAATGCGGTATGATGTAAGATGCTCATATACCTTTCATATAGCCATCACGGCACATATACTTTTCATATGCGTTATGCTGCCACATAACGTCTTTACCTTATAATCATATAGCCATCACGGCACATTTTTGGCAGTTTCCTTTCATCATAATGGAACATAATATTTTTACGGAATATGGAGCATCATGTCACAATTTTATACCAGTAGTCAATAGTCACATTAGGCAATATCGCCTGACACTTACCTTGTATCCAAGCAATAAGCAACAGCACCAACATTCAGCTCACTCTATAAGAACTACGTGCACCTAAATACATATGTGACAAGTCAGAATTAGTTCCATATTAATCCTATGATTTCCAAGTCATTTCCTTTATTCCCATCATTGTATTTTAGTTGATTTAGCAGGCCTTCAAGACTAATAGCTCACTGCACAGATTTTTATTCCAACAATTGCTAACAAAACAAAATCTCCAAAGCTTCATATATATATAGGTTCGGCTTTCTTGGCAAAGAGAAGTGTTCAAGTTTTTCTTTTTATTATTTAGTTCCCTTAAGCCTAGTGTGCGCAAAAAGGGCCATAACACATACTTACTAGTTAACTTCTATTATTTATGCAGAACAGAAGGTCTTACAAGAGGGAACCAATTTCATGCTCAACATGATTCTTTGTGTGTGTGTGTGGCTCCAAAACCCAAACGGTTCTAACAAGGCAGAATTAAATGGCAGAAATAAAAGAATAACACAACACAATATACCTATCACGGCTGGAAGCTAGGGGACACACATTATACCTATTCACCAACTAGTTCCTACAAAGTCCAAGTGGAATTAAGCAAGGTCAAAAGTTGGCGGATCATACAGTTTCAATGCATGCCAATTTTAACCAAACATTCCAATCCAAGGCTGGTCTAATGCCATAAGGGGGGCCATGGTTCAAGTTTACAATTTCATTTTTAGCTTACCAACATTCAGTCTTAGTGTTGCTCGTAAGGGGGGTCAGGTTATAAAAAAAAGAATAGCCAAAATACCATATTTTGTGGTATGCATGCAGGGACCGAAACAAGAGAACAAAAATGACAGTACCATTATTCTTCTAAAACATAATATAAACCAGACAGTGAGGAAAATGAGAGTTAAGAACGGCTTTGATCCCCAAGAGTCCCATGCCAACCGAAACAGAGAAGAGAGGAAAAGGAACTTAAAGCTCACTCACCAATTTTCCATACGCACAAAAGACCACAACCAGCAGGGAGCAGCCCCATTACTCATCCTTCCAAGAGGTTGCTTCTCGGGTGAGCAAGGAGGAAAGGAGTAGAGGCTCTGGACCTACCTCACGGCAACACACCAGGGAACCCAAATGGAACAAGGAACACCACCTCAAACCTTGGAGCTCCCTAAAACAGCAAGCTCCACACTTCTAAAGGTGACCGTGCACAAGAGTGGGAAAGGAACAATAGCTTATGTTATGTATCACATAATGCAGAACATCTCCTTCATGCAGAAGTGATGAAGGGACGCAAGAACACAAATCACCAAGGAGCGGAAAATGATGTTGGTTTTGGTCCTAAGCTCTACAAGATAGGTCTTTGACCGAACAAGGGATGGAAGAAAAGAATGTAAGTTGGTTTTCTAAGCTACTTGCTTGCTGCCACAAGGTCGAATCAGAGTAAGGAAGAAATATGCTTATGTGTCTTGTTATGTTCTTACGGTTTGAAGGTTTGAACGGAGTAGGGAGATGAGTTTTAATATCTTGTTCTTCTTCTTAAGGTTACTTAGCCAAGGGAGGTGAAAAGGAGAGATGAGGTTAGGTGTCTTATGCAGCACATAGGAGATGAAGGTGAAGTTATTTCTTTAATTTAATCTCTAAAGGTGTTTCGGTTTAAAGAGTGAGGTGAGGGAATGGAATGGAATGGAACCACAACTTGGTTGGCTGCAGCAAGATGAAAGTCACGGTTCTTGTGGATGAGGGAGAGGTGAAGGGTTAAGGGCTGATTTAAGGGCTAAGTTTGCTGCCCAAGGCTGCGCATGCTACAAGGGAAAACGATGGCAGAAATGGTTGACAAGCAAGGACATGTTCAGGGGCTGCAAGGGATCAGGTGTCAGCGCATGCATGCATGATCTGTGGGGCTGCAAAGTCAGAATCAGAGGGTGCTTTTGTGGCTGCAAAATGACAGCAAAAAAATCAAGATTTGCCATGCCTTATGCGCACAAGGGCTGGTGTGGTTTGATGGTGATGGATGAGGATGGTTTTGGTCAAACATGCAGAACCTTTCCTTCTCACAATGTCCTATGCGCACAAAGTGGGAAAGCTTTGATGGTGATGGATCAAACATGCAGCAACTTTTCCTTACACAATGCAGCAAGGAGGCGTGATAAGCAAGCAAAGGACATCAACCAAGAACCAAGGACAATTCATGTGCATTGGGTTGAAGGCTTTGACGGTGATAGGTGAGAGAAGCTTGGTCAAAAATGCAGGATCTCCTTTCCTTTCACATGCTGCAGCGTTTTGTACAAGGGTGCAAGCAACAAAGTGCCCTCTTCCCTATGCACCATGCGCATGAAGAGATAAGGATGCCATGTGAAGGAAGAGCCTAGGGTGAATACATATGGAAGGAAGCACACTCAAGGCTCCCAATGTTGCTGCAAGGTGGCGGTTAAGATGTGCAAGAATAGACTGAGTTTTATTTAGACACAAAGCACACAATGTAGGGGCTGTGTGCAGCCAAAAAAAACGTAAGAGAGAGGGTTAAGGTGAAGGGAATTTGGGTTGCTTAAAGGTCATGGATTCTAGGGCCTAAGTCCAAAATAATTGGGTTCACATAAGTCCAATTGTTTTCTTATCTAGGAATTAATTCAAACCTTCAAGATTTTATGTTCTTCTAATTATTTACTAAAGGTCTACTCCTTACTTAAAATTAATGGCATACTTTTAGATGAGTACTTATATAATTCTAAATAACACTATGCTTCCTATATGTTATAATTACATTATTCCTAAAATTTCACATGCATAGAATAAGTACTTAACTTCCAAGGCACTACCAATAACTCCTTAATTTAGAATTTGAATTCCGTCCTAGAGCAAACATATATATATATATATAATCCGCATATACGTATTCTACCCTATTGCTAATTGAAATTTTAATTAGGTTCTTAATTAGACGGGATGTTACAAATGGCTTGGACTATCCAAGCCCATTACTAAGCTCCATGCACCACCCACCTATTTAGGTGGGCTTCCAAACAACTTCTTGGGCTAACAACCCTTATTAGGCCCAATACCTTTAAAGCTAGTCCATCATGACTACAAAGTGTTAGTGTGTGACCCATTAGATCCAACTTAGCTTCTGACATAACTGGGCTTGGGCCCAACAAGCCCACAACCCAATTAATGACAACACAGAGCACTAGCAATGCTTTGTTGCCCCAGAACTAGTCAGATTAATGACTTGATCATCCTATTGCACATATTTGGTTACCGTATGTATTTCCCTTCGTCTCGGTTATCTTCCCATTAACCTAGGGTAAGGAAATGTATCATCCCCTGCGGTTTAGGGTAAGCTTTATTCGAAATAGGGAATCTTCAATTTACTGACTCTAAAGGCAGATCATCTCATGATCTCTTTTACTATGCATAGATTCCCGAGTCCCTGTAAATGTCATCCCGATTTATCCGGTTTACAGAGAACCTAATCTCTCACAGAGATTTGACGAATTCCTTCAGCTTATCACCCTAGCCCTGTGTCCTTTAAGGACACGCCCAACAGTATACCTATGAGTCTCCATGTTTCAGGCAGACGAGGCATACAATCAAAACATGCCTTCAAGAACAGTCTAGGTAATAACTTCTGGTCTAAGGAAAGACATACCCAAACATAAAGAGATTACTTTAATGACACTATCTGTGAGATTTCCTCATAGAGTCTCTTTTTGGGTCTGTTCTGTGCGAGCTATACTCTTATTGGTCCACCCACGACTTTAGCTAAGATATCTCCATATCTGCAGCTCATGAGGTCTTTACCTTGTATCCATATACAAGTAGATAAGTCGTACTAGTCTTACTCGAGATCACTGATCCCCAAACTCAGTGTCTCTAGACTAGGAACATATAATTAGGAATAGACATGCAATATCCTTGAATCCTCATGATCGGGATCTCATCACAGATGCTCAAGAGATACCTGTTCTATTCCAAGGGGTTTATCCAGTTCGTTCATAAAATATTAACAGTAATATCGAGACACAATATGAAACTGAATAAATAGTGCTTTCATTTATTTACGACAAACAAAGTTCTACATCTAGTGTCCTTTATTTAATCAAAAGATTGTCTCTAGGACACCCATATGCTAACATGCAGCACAGGCTGATTATACACCGCTCCCGCATTCTGATCCAGGAGACCCTTTGACTCAGATGATGAGGCGACAACATCTTTTGTGGATTCATGATTTTGCAGTTTATCTGTTGTTATTTTATTTTTCTTTTCCAGTATTTTGTTTATTTTGTTGATACAGTTATTTTGTAATCTGTTTAAGCACATTGAGATTTCACTGTTTGTTGATACACATTTGTGATAGTACTGATGCTATTGGCTGTATGTGAGTGTGTTTCAATGATCCACTGCTGTTTTAGATTTAAATTAGTTGCCGGGGACAACAACGTTTAAATCTGGGAATTGTGGGTGTGATGTGATTGAATGGCAATTGAACTACATGGAGAGGTCACACGAGTGGATGAGCCAAAACAAGGAAACATCTCAATCTCTTTTCTTTAGTTTTTCTTAGTGTGAATAATTTTAGTGTGATTTAGATGTTAGTGTAGTTTAGAATTTAGATTTAAATTTTATTTCTTTTATGGAATTTCATGAGGATTTGATTGATCAGAGTTTTAGATGATTGATCAAATTAAGGATACAGTCTTATACCTTGCATGTTGAGAAATGAAATGGTTGCATGATTCATTCAATGTGTAAGAGTAGAGAGATTAGTTTTGATGCATAGAGAGGAAGTCAAGCATGCATTATGAACTATGAGGAAATTGAGCCTATACAGAAATTTTTGTTCAGAGAGCATTTCACCGCATGAGTAACTCTAGAACTTGCCTTGTTTCTTGTTTGAAATGGCTGATGATGTATAGGGTAAAGGAATTTCCTTCTTGAACCAGAAAGTTAAATGGTCAACCCTTAAGTTCCTGTTGCATGAACCTTTGAGCCTAATTTGTTGTTAATGTACCCTCACATCTATTCCTTTACACTGAAAAGTTCAGATAAGTGACAAGGGGTGGAGTGTTTTGTGGTAAGTAAGGTATCTTTGCAATAAGTGAAAGAAAGAGGTGTTTGAAACATGAGAATGAAGGAAAGAAAAAAAGAAAAAAGAGAGAAGAAAAGGTTGTGGAACACAAAGTGTTTGAGTGTTTGGAGGAGGTAAAGTGAAATGTTAAAAGACACAAAGTGTCTGAAAGAAAAGAAAGAAAGAAATTTTTTTATTAAAGACACAAAGTGTCAGGAAGAAAAGGAGGAAGAAAGTTATAAGTCAAAGAATGAAAAGGAAGAAAGATTGGGGAATTAGGAAGGAAATGATAAATATTGTGATTCCCCCTTATCTGAACTTGATTCATTTGATCTGAACTTTTCCTGCCACAGAAAGCGTTACCTCTAGTCAAGCCATACACCAAGCCTCATTGCCAACCATGTTAAGACCTTTGTGATCTGTCTTATAGATCATTTGTACCATGAATAATGAGAATATGGGCAAACCTATGGAAGTTGAGTGCAGTGAAGAATGAGTGATAAGTTGATCCCTAAACACTAGTGTACAAGAGAGTTAAATTCTCATAATTTTTGAGAAGATCCTAGTGAGGGAGTGTTGTTGTTTGGAAGTCTCTGTATGTCATCTGTACTAATCTGTTGAAAAGCATATTTGATGTTGTGCAAGTCATGAGAAATAAGAGATTTCATGGTTGTAAGTTGTATCAATGTGATCCCTTGTTGAATTCAGTCTATCCTCATGAGTTTCATTTGTAAGAATCTTGAATCCCTCTTTGTTGCAAGTTCATTACTGAGAACAGCAATGTCCAAATCTGGGAATTGTGATAAACCCCTGGTTCATCAGGTTTTTCAGCACAAATTAGGATTAATTTGTATGAATAATTGGATGAAAAGGGAGGTTAATATCTTAAAAGTCCCTAAAGTGCAAGTTCTGAAAGTTTTGTGAAAATTTACATTGTCTTGCAGGGAAAGGAAGCCCAAAAAGCATCAAAAGAAGGAAGAAGATTTTGGAGGAGAAAAATTGCCTAAGTGTTGAGCGCTAAAATGGCCACACTGACCGTTTTAGCGCGCTGCTGCAGATCGAGGGAGAAAGTTGCTGGTGCTGAGTGCTAAAACGTCCACACGGACCGTTTTAGCGCGCTGCTGCAAATCAGAATTGGAAGTCTCTGGAGCTCAGCGCTAAAATGCCCACACTGGGCGTTTTAGCGCCTTGATGTGGAAAAACTTTCTGTTCTCCAACGCTAAAACGTTCAAATCAAGCGTTTTAGCGTCAGTTGAGAGGTTATCAGCCATGGACTCTAAAACGCCCATGCAGACCGTTTTAGCGCCCACATCAGTTAAAAGCAGTTGGTCACGCATCAAGCCGGACGCTAAAACGCTCATTTCTGACCGTTTTAGCGCCCACATTATTTTTCAGCAGAAATTGTAACACTATAAAAGGCAAAAGGCCTTAAAAATTCTGACATCTATCTATCTATCTATCTCTCCCATCTCTCTACCATATCTCTCCTCTCCTGTATCAGATATTTGGATCTGAATTCTTACTTTTTATTTTCCAAATTCTTAGGAGCAGTGTAGCATTACATTTGAAGATTGAAGATCTACTACCATGACAGTGGAGTTTGTTCTTTCTTCTTCCTTTGTATTTATTTTCATTATGTCTGAGTAGAGTCCTTTGTAGTCTGATTCAATGGAACTCAAGTGTGTATTCATGAATAATTAATGTGATGTTATGTTCTCCTATTATGTGATTTGTATGAAGTTGTCTTGATCAATCATTCTTGTTAATGAAATAATGTAGAATTGACATGTTTGCATTGTTTAAAAGTTGACAACTTCATCATTAGTATTTTAGTAGTCAAGATATTGATGCTATGATATTAATGTAATCTTAAGACCTTAGTGATTAATGCATGTATTATGAAAGGAATCACCAAGACATTGGGGTTTCTGATTAATGTACCCATCAAGGTAGTAAGACATTACATCTTGATGATATGTAAAAGGTTGATTAACATCACATGATAGAGAATTCATGATGGAAATTGGTTCATTCATAAATTCATACTTGAGGGAAATTGATATCTGACTACTGTTTTTAATTCATATTCATATTTTTGTGTTTTGAACTTATTTTATTTTATGCAATTTACATTTCTAGTGACAAGAAACTTATGCAATTCAAAACTCTTTGGTTGATTCAAACCAACAACAAGTGGATAATCAGTGCTTGACACAATTCCTCGTGGGAACGATCTTTACTTATCATTTTTATTACTTGTATGACTAGTGCAGTTGCTAATCTACACAACACCTCTCTTTCGGGTGTCGATTCGACTCATCCATGCATGTAACCCCACACTGGAAGCTTGCCAGGAGCCGCTCCTTGTCTGTGACTCTTTGCACCAGCGATCACTTCCCGCCCTCGTCAATGCTCGGGGTGTTACAATAGGCAAGTTTCATAAAATTTGATGAATAGTGATTTTACCGGTGTAAAATACTGCGGTATAATTGTATCGTTAAGCGTGAAATTATGATCAGTA
>JAVKPL010015656.1:0-12980 GCA_032173675.1 Gastrolobium villosum
AGGCCGTAGTAAAACAAGTCAAATTAAATATGAGAATTAATTTCAATTTGAGATTGAGTAGTTGGCTATATATTAGAGTTCCAAGATTCTCTCTATTAACAAGCCATTTATAATCTAGTTGTACATGGTTGAAACTAGTAATTAACAACATCCATATCACTCCTCGTATCCACAATCGCAACGTCGACATCCATATCACTCCTCGTATCCACAATCGCAACGTCGACATCCATATCACTCCTCGTATCCACAATCACAACGTCGACATCCATATCACTCCTCGTATCCACCATCACAACGTCAACATCCATATCACTCCTCGTATCCACCATCACAACGTCGTCCATGACATCGTCCATGACCATCACATCGGAAGCTTCGCTACTCGCATCCACCATCACATCATCGACCATGACCATCGAACGAAGGCGCTTCGCCACATGGAGAGATAGCTCATAATCGCGTGTTTTCCTTTTCTTGGAAAGATCCATAACGATGAGGGTTTCTTCAATCTCCAAATGAAAATAAAATTTGAATTAAGAAATGAGAGAGTTGAGGAGAAGAGAAATGGAGAAATGCTGAGAATTGGATAGTGGTTTGTTTTGGTTAGGTTGACTCCTATTTATAGCCGAAATTTTAAAACCGATACATTAATAACGGTCATCACATTTATTCCAATTATAAAAACTGCAGATAAAATTTTAAATATAATTAATATATTAATGGTTACAAAATTAATAATAATAATTATCGTCATAACAACCATAACTGCTGAGCGTTATAACTACAATCACCATTAATTAAGGTTACAACTTTAAAGTCAAATTATGACACACCATCAGCAATCAATGCCTATAATCCCATACATAAGGGTACATATTATTATTATTATTATTATTATTATTATAAATTACTATTCATTTTCTGGGATATTACAGTTTCCAATCAATCTAATTGTTTAGTTTCCTTTATTTTTTCCATCTTCAATAAATATAATTTAATGAATATATTTAAATTCCAATTTCAAATTCAAAATTCAAAATTAGAATTTAAATTAGTTTTATTTAAATTCAAATTTTAAATTCAAAATTCGAAATTCGAAATTAGAATTCAATATTAATTTTATTAATTTAACATTTAAATTAATTAGGTTACATCAATATTTAATATTCAAATTTAATACTTTATATTTATTTTCATCTTTGTATGGTTATGATTTCCCATATTTAATGCTTTTACTTTAAATATGGGGAATCATGACCATACAAAGATAGAAATAAATATAACCATTGGATCAACATAATCGATCTAACGGTGAGATTGATTGGTAGTCACTTGGTAGTAACGCAACTTGGTTGTCATAATATCCTTCCCCAAATAATTAAGATAACAAGCAGAGAGATGCACCTTCGTCAATAGGGTTTAACATTGAATATTAATATTGGAGATAGGTTATTACTAAGGATTTTTTTTTTACAATCTCTTACGATGATATCTTAACATCATTGATTTTCGCCAATCAACGGTTATGATTTTTGTAAATTAAACTCATTAATTAATTATTAATTCACAATAAATGATAACCGTTGATTGACGAAAATTAACGGTGTTAACATATAATTGTAAGAGGTTGTAAATAAAAATGTTGTAAGTATAACCTTCCTCTTAATATTGTATTATGAAACTGTAAAACGAAAAATCAAATAAGAGTGAGAGTAATACATGTTTTTTATTTTTTTTTATATATGGGAAGAGTAATACTAATACATGTTTTTATCATATACATTTCAAGAGTTTGAGAATGCATTTTTTAATAAAATGTTTACCACTTGTTTTTAATACATTTAAAGAATTTTATCTCTTTTTTCTTTGGAGATACTCCGATCGATTTATTGCTTCGCGATTAGTCCAATTCGAGGCGGGTCCTGTCAATAACGCTTTAAATTTAAACATCGGTATCAAACTAGTTTGAAAACAAAAGAAATAAAATAACCGAGAATTAATAAGAATATAAGAAGTGAAACAAAATTCCTAAACACTTTTGAGCCGAAAATGTACTAAATTAGGAGAATATATATGCGTTTCGTAAACTAACTTGACTTATATATATATATTTAATACAAGTAATACATTACAATAAAATTAGGGTTTATTATTTTTCATATTGTAAAAGATAAACGCATCTCCTACACATATAAAAATGTGTGATGCATAATTTTTCTTTATTTTGCATTCTTAAAAATATGGGTTCATTTTTCCTGCAGTAAGCCCAATATGAGGTCGTTTTGGGCGGAAATCATGGTGTTTTTATAATTTTAATTTATTTCAGGATTATAATAGTCTTTATATTTATAATTTTTTAAGATTTCAATACCAAAACGATGTCGTTTTGAAAATAAATGCAGATAACTTATATGCAGTAATATTTTTCCCTAAAAATATACCAAAACGACATATTGGAAATATGAAGAAAAATATCCAGTTGGAAATACCACCTTGTTGTGTGGTATTTTGATTTTCCCATCAAATTCAAATTTGTAGCAATTTTACCCCAAAATTTTTCCAATAATATTTCAGTTCCGAAGCAATTTAACCTATACCAATTCTTGTTGGTTACTTTTTAATCTAAATTTGGCCTAATTTTAGGAACTAATCTAGACACCATCTAATTAGATTAAATACACTTTAATACGATGAAATTTGCCACACAATTTAATTAAACCATCTTATTTAAGTTTTGACCTAGTTTTGGTTAATTACCAAACTAACCATAACTATTACCATAATGACATCTATGTCCTCAAATATATTTTTATACTTACGCTTGGGTCCTGTTAGACTTGTCTGGCATGAATTGTATTCTCAATTTATTTATCATGTCAATTACATGATTTACCGCTCACTGTTTCCTTGAACACATGTTTAATTCACTTAAACACTTATGTAATACAATGTCATCTATTTTGATCGTGAGGGTTGTTATAGAAGAGATGCCACAAGAGGTAGCAGATAACTGTGAAAAACAATAATTATAACACCTCATAAATTTAAATGTGTGTTTTGTATTAAAATGTGAAATTAAAATTGATGGATTAGTGAAAATCCGAGGATTAAGGCCAAAATGGGCAAAAAGGGCAAAATGGTAAATTACCAACCACGTATCCCTAGGCATAAAAATTGAGTTGGAGACTTCATATGACAAAAATAATGTCGGAAACGGACTCAGGGCGAAAAATTAAGTGAATAGGCAAATTCATGAAAAATTGATGAATAATGATTTTTAGTGTAAAATACTGCGGTATGAGTGTACCGATAAGTGTGAAATTTTTATCAATATTTTTAGGAAATAAAAATATGTCATGAACCAAAAAAATAAGTAGATTAAGAATCTGTGATCAGAATCAGTGATTGGATTAAAGTTAAATCGCGTGTGGGACCCGCGGGACCAAAATCCACTTGGTCCACATCACTCCCCCCACGCTCTCTGTTCTTTTTCTTCTTCTTTCCCATGAGTTCCTTCCCCTTTCATGAAAACAAACCCATTTCTCTCTTCCTCCACCATTTGAGCTATAATCAACCAAATCCCTTGATTTTGGTGTTGAAATTTATCGTAAATCACCTTCTATAGCCATTGGTGATACTCCCAAGCCTTGAAATCATCTCTTTGGGGCGTTATTGGGCAAAGTCAGATCCGAAATTATTGGGGTTTCGAGTGTTCTTGGAGCCATTGGACTTCTCTTTGCTTGGGTGAACCTTGGAGGAGTGTCAATCATCGATTGTGAGTATATTTGTAGTATTTTTACGGTTGATTTTGTAGATCTAGAAATATGAACTCTAAGTCTTTAATCTTAGATGTGTGATGATGGAGAGCCCAAATGGAAAAATGCTATTAGATGAAAATGCCTTAGAATGATGTGTGTGAGCTAGAAATGCCATGAAAAAATTAGGTGAAAAAATTAGTGAAATGTCATGAATTTGAGGTTTTGTGTAAGGTGGAAAAGTGTTGATCATGATGTTGATCATTGTAGGGTGCCTCACACGGACGTGATTGTGGAAGATTGATTTGCAGTGTACGCGTGGAACGAGACTTTCGGTGTTGAGGAAAACCCTTGGAACTGGGGTTTAATCCCTTGTGTGCTCCACCACACCTAGTGGAAGGTTGTGGTTGGGATTTTGTGTTTATAGCATTGTGTGATTATGTGCTTTCATGCTTTATTGCTTGTTATGTGTGAAATTGTTTGGTCGTTGGCCAGTAGACGTGTGTTGTATAACACCTCAAATATTTAAATGTGTATTTTAATATTATATTGTGAAATGAAAGTTGGTGGATTAGTGAAAATCCAAGGATTATGGCCAAAATGGGCAAAAAGGGCAAAATGGTAAATTGCCAACCGTGTGATATGAGGCAAAAATACTGAGTTAGAGATTTCATATGACAAAAATAATGCTGAAAATGGAATCAGGGCGAAAAATTGAGTAAATAGGCAAATTTGGGAAAAATTGATGAATAGTGACTTTTAAGTGTTAAAATACTGAGGTGTGAGTGTACCAATAGGTGTGAAATTTTTATCAATATTTTGGAGAAATAAAAATATGTCATGGACTGGAAAAATATTTAGATTAAGGATTTGTGATCGGAATTTTTATCGGAGTAAAAGTTAGATCGCGTGTGGGACCCGTGTGACCGAAGTCACTTGGCCCCACCCTCTTTTTCTTCTTCTTTCCTCTCTTTTTCTTCTCTTCCTCGCGTCCTTCCCTGCACAAAGGAACCAAGAGCCATTTTCTTCACCTTTTCTTCATTTCTTCATTTCTTCACCGAATCGCTTGATTTTGGTGTTGAAATCTATTGTAAACAACCTTCCAAAGCCATTGGTAACACTTAGAAGCCTTGAATCCATCTCCTTGGCCGCGTTTTTGAGCAAAAACAGATCCGACCCATAGTGTTCATGGAGTTTTCTTGGAGGTTTTGATCTTCTAATGGTTTAGTGAAGCCTTGGTGGTCATCATGCAACACATTGTAAGTATATTTGTGGTCTTTTGATGGTTGATTTCATAGATCTATGAATTTGTGTTCAAAGCTTTGATTTTAGATATGTGATGATAGAGAGCCCAAATGGAAAAATGCTATTAGATGAAAAGGTCTTAGAATCATGTTTGTAAGCTATAAATGCTATGTTAATTTTTGGTGAAAAATATAGGTTTTTAACTTAGAGGAATTTGAGGAAATTTCATGAAAAGTGAGTTTTGGTGTAATTTGGATTTGATGATTGTTGTAGGGTGCCTCACACGGACGGAATTGTGAAAAGTTAAATTGGAGCATACGTTTGGAACGGATTGCTAAGTATTGAGGTAAACTCTTGGAACTTGGGTTTAATCCCTAGTGAGCTCCACCACACCTAGAGGAAGGTTGTGGTTGGATTATGTGGTTATGACATGATGTGATTGTGTGCTTGTATGCATATTGCTTGTATTGTGTGAAAATTGTTTGGTCACTGGCAGGTTGACGAGTGGAGTTTGGACATCCGCTGGGTTCATCCTTGTGAGAATGCCAGTCGGGTATTGCCGTGGAGTCGACTCTGGGAGCGGCGCCAGGATGATCCAAATGTGGGACATCCGCCGGATAGGGCTCATGAGGAGTTCCGGTTGGGTATTGCCATGGAGTCTTCTCAACCATGGGAGAGGCGCCAGGATTGTCTCAGGAGTTATATGATGGAGTCCTTGAACATGAATCCATGAGTGGATGTTCTTGGGTGTCTCCAGGTGGATGGTGATATTGTTTTACTTGCATATTACATTATGTCATATTTGTACATTTTAGTGAGCCATGGAGTGGAGAGAGCCTCTAGCTCCATTGGTTTACTGAGATATATCCGTATATCTCACCTCGTGTTTGGGGGACCACATTTCAGGTCACTATGAGCCGGGAGGAGCTTCGGGCAAGAAGCCCGTATAGTGGACATTGGATTGGCATGCGGTGCATTGGGATTGCATGACATTTGGAGGAGTTATGGAGTGCACATGGCATGACATTAGTATTTTGAGACTTAGGTCATGAACATATTGCATGATGTTATTTCCATGCTTTTAGGTTAGTGTTCATGATTATATGCTAAGTCTTGTTTATGTTTCATTATTCATGGCATGGATAACTGTATATTTTGAGTGAGCATGGGACTTGTCCATTGCCACATTCATTGCCTTGAAGACTTGGTATTCATGTTGTAAAAATGGTCCATCTTGTATGTAAATGGCCATTATTTTGAGGACTTTGTAAATGATGTTTAATCTAAGGAAAATGCATGATGGAAGGGCCTAGAGCCTACATTAGGACATGATTATGTGTTATGTGGAGTACCAAGGGGTTAGGGATGGATTACACACCCTTTGGGGGGCTTAAAATGCTGTAATCTGTCATTTTGCTGCATAGTAATCGATTACCCAAGGCATGGTAATCGATTACCATGCAACAGGGGACGAAAAATTGGCTACTGTCTTCACTGGTAATCGATTACTGGCCTTTGGTAATCGATTACCATGTGAGGTAATCGATTACCCAAAGTTGGTAATCGATTACCAGAACAGAGGATTGAGAAAATTGGCTACTGCCTCATTTTTGACAGGTGGTAATCGATTACCACCCACTGGTAATCGATTACCACAGTGTAAATTTCGAAAATTCAGGTTTTTCTAGACTAAAAGAAAGGGGCTTAACTTGATGGGTAGAACTCCAAATGATACGTGGTTTGAAACCACGCGTATACAACGTAAAGGACTATAACTTGGTAAAAGGAGAGAGTAAGATGGCGAGTTTAAATGAATTGAATAAAAAGAAAGATGAATGATGTTAGCAAAAATGTATGCTTCCGCAAATTGCATTTACAATTATAGTGTGGTTTTAATTGATTACGGAAAATGTATTGATGTAAGAAAAGGAATATGTTAAAAGAAAAATTTGCCCGTAATTTAATTAACCCAATCACTGTGATTGTAACTGCGCTTAATATCATAATCAATGTTAACAATACCGGTGTACAACGGGCTGTTACATTTTATGGTATCAGAGCAGTTTTGTTTAGGGAACTGTGATTGTTTGTGTATGTTGTATCTTGTGTGCCATAGCTATCTGTGAACTATTTATGATTAATGTATATGTGATTCCTCAGTGTGGGTCTGATCAACTCATTCCTTTGTGTTACATGTACAGATATCATGAGTAGGGCACGAGGTCGCCGTGGGGCACGTGGTGCAGGTCCTTTGCCACCGGATCCGGTCACTGCAGTCCTGAATGCTCTGCAGGCGGAAACGGCTGCAAATAGAAATATGACTGAGAACCTGATGAAAACTAATCAGGATATGATGCAGGCCTTTATGGCTGAGATGAGGGCGGATAGAGGTCGTCCTAGGAGGGATAATTCACCTCCACATACGGCTACGGTGACTCCTACACCGACGCCATCTGTTACTCCTCAACTGGGGGAGAGTGGGGCTAGTCACTACACTGGTGAGGCTAGTCATCATACTACTACTGACCCGAGCTATGTTCCTGATCCGTCATCTGTTGCCCAATCCACTGGGGCTGCTGGGCAGGTGCTTGATAATGCTGACGATGAGCGTAGGCTCATATCTTTTAGGAAACATAAGCCACCCGCATTTCTGGGGTCAAGGGACCCAAAGGTGGTCACTGCTTGGTTGAGGGGAATGGATAAGATTTTCCAGGTGATGAGATGCCAAGATCCGCAGAAGTTATTGTATTCTGTTTACATGCTGGAGGGTGATGCCCAAGAGTGGTGGGACAATGTGTCTCGCCCATTTGTTATTCAGGGTGAGGTTCTTACTTGGACTATGTTTGAAGGATTATTTCATGAAGAATATTTTCCCCGCGATGTTCGGGAGGCAAAGCAAGGTGAATTTGATAATTTGGTACAGGGAGTCATGACTGTGGGTGCCTATGTGGCAAAATTTAATGAACTTGTCAAGTTTGCTAATTATAGAGGTACTCTACCTACTCCGGAGTTCTTGTCAGCTAAATTCCAAAGAGGGCTGAGTGAGAAGATTGCTAAGAGGATGTCTAATACTGCAGTGAGAAACTTTGCTGATTTGGTGACCCAATGTAAGAGGGTCGAGACTGTTTATGGGAGGTACCCGAAATCTGAGTCGGCAAAAGAGCAAGATGTGAAGAGGACACCTGGTCCTTCTGGTAATACTAACAGAGGAGGTTTCAATAATAACAACAGGGGTAGGGGGTTGCATGTGAGGCAGCCTCCTGGTCAGTTCAAGAGGGGTGGAAATGCTGGTGGTGGTGGTGCTTCGAACAGATATTTTACCCCACAATGTGGGAAGTGTGGGAAATACCACAGAGGTGTATGTGGTGCTGGTACGTCGAACTGTTTTAGATGTGGTCAGAGTGGCCACTTTGCGAGAAATTGTCCATCTTCTTCGGGGCAGGCTGCGAATCTGCAGGCTTTGCCGCCAGCTACTACTACTGCTACTCCTATTGCTGTTGTTCCTACTGTGGGACGAGTTTATACTACAAATGCACAACGTACTGAAAAGGCTCCGAATTTGGTCAAAGGTATAATTTTTCTATCTAATGTTGATTTGTCTGTATTGTTTGATTCGGGAGCAACACATTCATTTGTGGCGGACTATGTGGCTAAGGCGTTGGACTTAAAGGTAACACGGATGGTTATGCGTATTACTACCGCTACAGGAGAGGTTAGTGAGTCGTCTTGGATTTGTGAAGATGTGAAGTTCACTTATTTAGGCAGGGGTTACACCATTGATTTAATTATCTTACCCCTGGCCTCTGTCAATTTAATTTTGGGGATGGATTGGTTGTCTCGGAACTGCGCAATGATTGATTGTTGCGGGAAGAGGTTGTTGCTATCTCACGAGAGGCCGTCTGTTTGTCCGTCTCTGTATTTGTCTGTAAGTCAAACTGTGAAAGCCTTGAAGGCTGGAGATTTGGGTTATGTCTTGTTGGGCGGATTGGTGGGTGATAAAAAGGAAGAGATTTCTAATATCCCAGTTGTTAATGAGTTTGAGGATGTATTTCCGGATGAGATACCGGAATTCCCGCCAGAGAGAGAGATTGAATTCTCGATTGACCTATTGCCTGGTGTGGGGCCGATCTCCTTGGCTCCATACCGGATGTCGCCACTTGAGTTGGCTGAGTTGAAGAAACACATTGAAGAACTATCTGCGAAGAATTTCATTAGGCCGAGTGTGTCTCCGTGGGGAGCACCGGTGATATTTGTAAAGAAAAAGGATGGTAGCATGAGATTGTGCACTGACTACCGACAGTTGAATAAAGTGACTATTAAGAACCGGTACCCATTACCGCGTATTGATGACTTATTAGATCAGTTGAGGGGTGCCTGCGTATTTTCGAAGATTGATCTCCGGTCCGGATATCACCAGATTCAGATTAAACCGGAGGATGTACCTAAAACAGCTTTCCGATCCAGATATGGACATTTTGAGTATCAAGTGATTCCTTTTGGGCTTACTAATGCCCCGGCGGTGTTCATGGACTATATGAACCGCATTTTCAAACCGTATTTGGACCAGTTTGTAATTGTGTTCATTGATGACATTTTGATCTATTCTAAGAGTAAAGAGGAGCACATGGACCATTTGAGGACTGTGCTGCAGGTGTTAAAAGATAAGAAGTTATATGCTAAACCGTCTAAGTGTGAATTCTGGTTGTCTGAGGTGCAATTTTTGGGTCATGTTATTTCTGCAAGCGGTGTTGCAGTGGATCCAAGCAAGATTGAAGCGGTAAGTGAATGGGAACGACCTAAGACTGTGACCGAGATCAGAAGTTTTCTGGGGCTTGCTGGCTATTATCGCCGATTTATACAGGGATTTTCTGCAATGGTTCTACCGTTGACTCGATTGACACGAAAGGATACTCCTTTTGTGTGGACCCAGGAATGTGAGGACTGTTTTCTGCTATTGAAAGAGAAGTTGACCACTGCTCCGGTGTTAACTTTACCTGATCCGGAAGGTGAGTTTGTGTTATATTGTGATGCTTCTAAGAAAGGTTTAGGGAGCGTGCTGATGCAGGAAGGAAAAGTGATTGCATATGCATCTAGGCAGTTAAGGCCACATGAAGAAAATTATCCGACGCACGACTTGGAACTGGCTGCTATTGTGTTTGCCTTGAAATTTTGGAGGCACTTTCTGTATGGGATGAAATTTGCTGTGTTCAGCGACCACAAAAGCTTGAAATATTTGTTTGATCAGAAGGAGCTGAATATGAGGCAGCGTAGATGGGTTGAATTTTTAAAAGATTATGACTTTGAGCTGAAATACCACCCGGGAAAGGCTAATGTTGTGGCAGATGCATTGAGTAGGAAGTCTGTTAACTTATCTCATATGATGATGTGGGACAATGAAGTGATTGAGCAATTCCGTGACATGAAGATAACGGATTTCTTTGCAGGAAGAATGTGTGATATGGAGTTGACTCGGATTGAGAACGAGCTGCATGAGAAAATTAAGGAGACTCAAATCAGAAATGAAAGTATAAAGTATTTGAAAGGCCAGAGTGGCATATCTGTTAATGAACAGGGATTGTTATTATATCAGGGCAGGATTGTTGTGCCCAAGGAACTTGCAGAGGAAGTTATGACTGAGGCCCATAAGGGTCAATATGCTATCCACCCAGGTGCCACAAAAATGTACCAAGATTCGAAAGTTAAGTTCTGGTGGCCTGGGATGAAAAGGGATGTTGCCGAGTACGTGTCTAAGTGCTTGGTTTGTCAGAAAGTGAAGATGGAGCATCAGAAACCTGCTGGATTACTTCAGCCGCTGGATATACCTGAATGGAAATGGGAAAGTATTTCTATGGATTTTGTTGTTGGATTGCCGCGAACTCAAGCCGGTTATGATTCAATTTGGGTTATTGTGGACCGACTTACGAAGTCTGCACATTTTCTACCAGTACGAGTAGACTACACCACAGAGAAGTTGGCTACACTGTATGTAAAGGAGATTGTTAGACTCCATGGGATACCGATTAGCATTGTGAGTGATCGGGACCCGAAGTTTACTTCGCATTTTTGGGGAGCTTTGCAGCAGGCTTTTGGCACTCAGCTTCGACTGAGCACTGCTTATCATCCGCAGACTGATGGTCAGACTGAGAGGACCATACAGACACTTGAGGATATGCTGAGAGCTTGCACACTGGAACAGGGTAATGCTTGGGATAAGTACTTACCATTGGTGGAATTTTCTTATAACAACAGTTTTCATTCCAGTCTGGGTATGGCAGCGTATGAGGTTTTGTATGGCAGGAGGTGTCGTACGCCCACTTGTTGGACTGAAGTAGGCGATAAGGAAAGATTTGGCCCGGATTTTGTGCAGGAAACGACAGTGCAAATTGAAATGATCAGAAATAAATTGAAACAGGCACAGAATCGGCAGAAAAGCTACTATGACAATAAGCATAGACCGCTGGAATTTGAGGAAGGTGACCATGTTTTCGTACGTTTGTCGCCGGTCACAGGTGTTGGCCGTGCGTTGGGTGTGAGGAAGCTGAGTCCACGGTTCATTGGGCCGTATCAGATTATGAAAAGAGTAGGATTGGTGGCCTATCAGCTTGCCTTACCCCCGCAGTTGTCTAATTTACATGATGTTTTTCATGTGTCGCAGTTGCGACGTTATGTTCCGGATGAATCACATGTGGTGATGCCGGATAATATTGAAATCAGGGAGAACTTGAAGACTCCCATTGGTCCTATTGCAGTTTTGGATCGCAGTGAAAAGCGATTGAGAAGTAAAGTGATTCCCGTGCTGAAGATTCAGTGGGAAGGCCGCACACCTGAGGAGGCTACTTGGGAGCGGGAGGACGAGATTCTCCGGCTGTATCCTGAGTTAGCGAGCAGGTATGATTTAATTTTGCGGACAAAATTTCAAAAAGGTGGGGTGAATATAACACCTCAAATATTTAAATGTGTATTTTAATATTATATTGTGAAATGAAAGTTGGTGGATTAGTGAAAATCCAAGGATTATGGCCAAAATGGGCAAAAAGGGCAAAATGGTAAATTGCCAACCGTGTGATATGAGGCAAAAATACTGAGTTAGAGATTTCATATGACAAAAATAATGCTGAAAATGGAATCAGGGCGAAAAATTGAGTAAATAGGCAAATTTGGGAAAAATCGATGAATAGTGATTTTTAAGTGTTAAAATACTGAGGTGTGAGTGTACCAATAGGTGTGAAATTTTTATCAATATTTTGGAGAAATAAAAATATGTCATAGACTGGAAAAATATTTAGATTAAGGATTTGTGATCGGAATTTTTATCGGAGTAAAAGTTAGATCGCGTGTGGGACCCGTGTGACCGAAGTCACTTGGCCCCACCCTCTTTTTCTTCTTCTTTCCTCTCTTTTTCTTCTCTTCCTCGCGTCCTTCCCTGCACAAAAGAACCAAGAGCCATTCTCTTCATTTCTTCATTTCTTCACCGAATCGCTTGATTTTGGTGTTGAAATCTATTGTAAACAACCTTCCAAAGCCATTGGTAACACTTAGAAGCCTTGAATCCATCTCCTTGGCCTCGTTTTTGAGCAAAAACAGATCCGACCCATAGTGTTCATGGAGTTTTCTTGGAGGTTTTGATCTTCTAATGGTTTAGTGAAGCCTTGGTGGTGATCATACAACACATTGTAAGTATATTTGTGGTCTTTTGATGGTTGATTTCATAGATCTATGAATTTGTGTTCAAAGCTTTGATTTTAGATGTGTGATGATAGAGAGCCCAAATGGAAAAATGCTATTAGATGAAAAGGTCTTAGAATCATGTTTGTAAGCTATAAATGCTATGTTAATTTTTGGTGAAAAATATAGGTTTTTAACTTAGAGGAATTTGAGGAAATTTCATGAAAAGTGAGTTTTGGTGTAATTTGGATTTGATGATTGTTGTAGGGTGCCTCACACGGACGGAATTGTGAAAAGTTAAATTGGAGCATA
>JAVKPL010015657.1:0-12959 GCA_032173675.1 Gastrolobium villosum
TATGTGTTAGGAGTTACTGTTTTACAAAGCGAGCATACTTTTATGTGTGGAATAATATTCTAAGGTGTATGGACCTTCGCTTTGGTGAAATAAAAAAGAAAATAAGGTAGCCCCTTTGTATGGCCTTAATATGAGTTTTGGCCATTATCTCAAAGGAGGTATATGTTCGAAGATATTGTTCGCAAAGTGAGAATACTTTTATGCATAAAATAATTTATATAGGTGGATAAGCTTGGGTTTAGGCACTAGACAAAGATAAATCTTATAGCTCATTTTTAATGTACATTCTGCCTTAAATTAGGAAAAATAGGCTTTTAGGTACTAGGAGGAGTAATGAGTGTTCTAAAGGCCTTTTAGGACTATCCTAAGACTAAGTGAATATGTGGAATTTTGTGGGGATTTGTTGAACAAAGAGCCACCCACTCATGACTTAATATGATTAAGTAAAAAGAAAATAAACAATAAAGTGTGTGTCTTGTATATTTACATGGCATTATATCATTTTATTGAGTTTTGTGTTGAATTCCTTCTCTAGGTGTGCCTAGGGACTGTGAACGTTTGGATTCTCGTGGGGCAAGATAAGTAGCTTGTTCTTCAAGTAAGCAAATTGTAAAGCTCCAAGAGGTAAGCTCTATGTTTATGGGGTTCGCTCCTACTTTGTGTTCCGCCATAGTGTACGGACTGTGGTCAGGTTGTATGATAGGTATTAGATATATGATATAGATGCATTCATATAGAGCTATATGATGATGTGATATGATATGGTTTAATGTGTTTACTTTGATATGTTTTGATGTTATTTCTGTAATGATATCTGACTATTGACTTGTTTATGCACTGATGTTCGCTTGGGGTCCTCCCTGGGGACTAAGTGTGTATATATCTGTTATATGTTGAGTTCTGCTTGGGGTCCTCCCTTGGGAACATGTGCACTGCTTTCCGCTTGGGGCCCTCCCTTGGGATTAATTGTGTACACCTCTGTTATGTGATGATCTTTGGCCATTGATCCTATGTACACTGATGTCTTCTTGGGGTTTCCCTGAGATTGACGATGTATGCCTCTGACATGTTCTGGTTCCGCTTGGGGTCCTCCCTTGGGAACACGTGCGTTAATTTCCGCTTGGGGTCATCCCTTGGGAATAACGGCGCACGCCTCTGATATGATATGAGTATATGTTTTGTTTAGTTATGATATTTGTTACGTGCGTTGATTTCCGCTTGGGGTCATCCCTTGGGAATGACTGCGTACGTCTATGATAAGATTTGTGTTTATGCTTTGTTTAGTTATGATATTTGTTACGTGCGTTGATTTCCGCTTGGGGTCATCCCTTGGGAATGACTGCGTACGTCTATGATAAGATTTGTGTTTATGCTTTGTTTAGTTATGATATTTGTTACGTGCGTTGATTTCCGCTTGGGGTCATCCCTTGGGAATGACTGCGTACGTCTCTGATAAGATTTGTGTTTATGCTTTGTTTAGTTATGATATTTGATTACATGATATGTTATACGAGATATGTTCAGTATAGTTTGATATATGATGTTTTGTATATTATGTATCTTACTGTCATGCAGGAAGTGAGCCCAGGGTATGGAGAGTTCTCTATAAACCTGGAGCTTACTAGAGATTCGTCTCTAACCCCGTTTGGGGATATGATTTCAGGAACACAGTTAATTGAAGAGCCCTCATGGGACAAGGACACTACCCATGGCTAGAGGTACTAGTATGAGGATATTGAGTTCTGGGTAGCCGGAGGCTACTATTTATTATAGATGTTATTTTTGGAGAACATGTATTGTTGTATAGTGTTCTATTCATTTGGTGATCATGATGTCTGATCCTTTATTTTGTATATGGCTGGTATATGGTTTGTACATGTCTTTCAGTTGGATGCATGTACATTTGAGTATTCAGGCATGTTGATATGATGATGTAGTAATCAGTTTATGTTTATGTGTTGGATTGCATGCTATTAGACATAGTGGCATGGAGCCAAGTTATGCATGCGCCCATGGATGGGTATATGATCCTATATGGATATCTGGTATGTCTGAAAGCATATACTGTATAAATTGTCTATCAGGGTACCTTGAGAATGAGATTTGCAAATCCCTAGTTGTCCGATTTACAGAGGTTACTCTGTCCGATTTTCGTCTCCGTCAAATAAGAATTAAATTAGAAGAAGTATGCAATGTGATATGTCATGTGAAATAAGATTTAAAAAAAAAGAAAAGTTAGCTCGTATTTTCATAAGTTAAGTCTTTCGCTGTTTCTGTTTGTATCATATCTATGTTAATTGAACCGGCCCGTGATGGGGATGTTACAAGTAACATTGTCTTCATATGAAACTGAGAAGGTGAAAATCATTTAGTATTTGCTTGGTATAACAAAAAAGTATGAGAAGGTGGAAAATAAATGCACACATTTTCAGTTTGTTCCATAAATTTGGTTGAAAAGCATTTTCTCTCCATCATCCACCAGCTCAAACAAGCAAATCCTGAATATTTAGATTCAATGTCATTACCATACCTCCTGCGCCAATTTTGTTAGATTGATTCCAAAATTGTCAAGGGCAGGCGTTTGTTGATTCTTATCATCTTTTTTTGCACATAGATCATTGTTTCTAGACACAACAGGAACTGTCATCTGATTATTCTTAGAAGAACTTTCTGCATGCACATCATCATAGTGAACATTTCCTTCAATCTTGCCACACATTAGTCTAATCACCTGCTCACACTTCAATGAACTTTCATTACTAGGTACACTACATTGGACAACAAAAGTCAGGTAAAGGCATTATGGCTTACTTGTTCACGAATTTTATTCACATCAGCACCTTGATTTTGAATCAAATGAGTTGCCACACCATCAGACCCCCGAAGCAACCCCAAAAGCAGATGTGTTGTTTCAACATAATCTTGACCTGAAGCATATTAAAACTATGTGAGACAATAATTGAACACTAGTTAGATCAGTGGCGGAGCCGGAAAATAATTTTAGCCTGTGCCAAAAAACTCAACCAGTGCTAAGGCTGTACCGTAATATTTAAATAAAATATGAACCATTTTTTAAAATCAGCTAGTGTCAAGGCACTAGCTGATATCAACATGGCTCCGTCCGCCATTGAGTGACAGGAATGAATGCCAGTAACATGAACCATGCCTAGATTGGTTAACATATAACAATTTCATTCATTTTATTTTCTTTCCCAAACAAAGTTAAAATCATTCATAGAGAAAAGTAGTAGAGAGAAAGTGGAGGAAAATAGCAAAACCACAAGTATTTCAAATATAAACAAGTGACAAAACTTTCAACATGGTTAGAGATATAATATAAAATCATTCATCAGCCTTCATCCAACAGCTCAAAGCTTTTTGCATAAGCTGTTGAATGAAGATAGATGAATGGTTTGAGCTGTTGGATGAAGGCAAATGAATGATTTTACGTTATATCTCTAACCATAGTGTAGGCTTCACGACTTGTTTATATTATTCTCTAATACCAAGACAACATTGATGTAAGCATAAACTACCTAGGCGCTTGGCAAATTTGAGTGAGAGTTCAAGCACATTCTTAGCATCACAAGTGAACCTCAAATCTGAATAAGACAAATCACTACAACCACCACCTCTCCCACTCAACTTCTCTGCTTGCACCCTGGTAACATTAAGATCAATTCCAGCACATTGAAGAACTTCTGCAGCCAACCCACTTGCTTCACCAAGGAGCCCCAGCAATATATGCTCTGTGCTGATGTATTTGTGTCCCAAAAGCCTAGCTTCCTTTTGTGCAGCAATTACTACTTTGTTTGCAGATTCTGTGAAGCTATCCATCATTTTTGTTGCATCAAGCTGAGCCACTGAATCATTTCTTAAATAGAACTTGAAGCAGTTTATTTATTTATTTAATTATTTGGTTTTTGGTTGGTTATTTCATTGACTAAACGATGAACACAACGAATTAAGGAATGGAACATGGAGGTCACCTTCCTGATTCAACGTACGAACAAAGGAGTGTGTCTTCTACAATTGGTTTAATAGTTTTGCCGCTTTAATTTGCATAGAAATGATCAAACTAATGATTAGTCTCAATTGTAAATAATCATGTTAATTATGAACAAAACTATGTGGGGTGTGACTAAGCTAGAACACCAATAGTGATTTTTTATTTTATTTTATTTTTCTTGTTCTTTTGTGTACGATTTTCAACTTCTCACCTTAACTGGTTCGATAAAATTTGCCTTCCATTGATTGCATGGGAATTATCAATAAATCTAACTTTTTAGCGGGGAAAAACATAGTTCTGTTCTTGTTTGAAAAATATTGTAATCATTGTAAAAAAAAAAAAAGGGAGGGCCAAGGTAGGAGAGAAATTCTATGAAATGGAGAATACTTTTTTCGGACAGGATCCGTTTATAAATCTTTTGGAATTTTTTTACAAATTACACTATCTTCTCCCGGGAGAACATAGTGTAGTTTGTAAAAGTTTATATTTTCCCGGAAGAGTATAGAGTAGTTTGTAAGAGTTTATAAACAAAAAAGTTTGTAAATATAACATGTCCCTATATATGGAGAATACTTTGAAGCGATGTAAATAGGGGCGGACCGACATGGGGCTAGGGATGGCCCCCGCCCCCCTAAAACTCTGAGAAATTTTTTTATATATGGATACCTGAGAGAATTATTGAGGACGGGATAAGCACAAGTAATGTGCACCGTAAGTGCATGGATAGTGGCAATTAGAGAAGTTCATGGTGTTTCGCTATAAGGTAAATGAGAAGCCACATGGATAAAAAAGATTTTGAAAACATAAACCAAACAATTAAAATAATAATTAATAATCGATAAATAATTAAATAAGATATAGAAGTAGTAACACTTCCACAGACACTGCTTGAATAGTTCAAATTAAAAAATTTAACTGTGCAAAATAAGATAAAAATATAAAAATATAACCATTTTGTCTTATTAAAAAATAAAACCATTTAAATATGAATTGACAAAAATATAATATATATTAAGGCAAAAAATCACGATACATTTTATATAATACAGTAATTTCATTCAAAATATATTGTTAAAAATCATGTTCGATTTATATTGTATAGTAAGTATTTTTATTTATAATATAATATTTTTTATTTTCGCCCCCCGTCATATTAATTTCTGGGTCCGCCACTGGATGTAAAATGAGAAAATGAAAAAAGATCACATTAGAAACAGAAAGATCATAGAAATTAAATTGAGTGTCACTCTTTACCGGTTGATAAAAAGTATAAAATTAGTTACAAAAGAAAAAGGAATATAAAATTGAGTGGGGATATTCTAACTACCAAAAATTCTCACTACTAACTTACCACTATCACATCACCATTGGATTAAAGAGAGAATGTTAAAAAGTTTTCGAAGAGAGAAAAAATATTGATTTAATGGTAATTAAATAAATAGTAAGTTAGTAGTAAATTATAAATAAAGTGTAAATTATAATTAAGTTACACTTCCAATTGTTATGGGCCCACATCACGGGCTTCAAGATTGGCTAAGCAAGTTGGCAATAGCTTATTCTATAAAAAGTGGAATTCATCTCATAGGTATTCTCTCTTAACCTTAGTATGCTTAATGTTGTTCTTAGGCTTCTCATAGTGCACAGTGATCTATCATCTCTTACAGATGTCTAAATTGAGGACCCTCTGTTTTTTGGCTCTTTCCCTCATTTGCTACATCCTTTCCCCTCTCAAATGTAACCTTCCTTAATTACCCACACCTTGTTAGAACCCCTAGATTGGGAAGCCCATTTCACAATACTGAAGGAGGAGAGAAACTGGTCAAGTTTATGGCACTGCCTTTTTTGGAAGAGGGCATTGAGTGATTTACCCTTACTAACTCAGACCGATGAGTGATTTACCCAAATATGGTGGATTTGCCAGCCTATATAGTTCAACCAATTAGGGAATTTAAAGTTGGGAGTTGGGTGTATGATTGCAAGGAAGGCAATATTTAAAATAGAAATATTGGACTATTGTGGCACTTGGTTATTTGCAAACTATACTTGACTCTAAAACCATGACTTCTTCTGAAGGCTTTGAAATGAATATTTTGTGTTTGGATGTTATTGTTGAACCTAATCGAGGATGAGCAGGGTCTTAAAGTTCGGGATGTTTTGTTAGGATGTCTTAATACAGGTTTTTACCATGTTAAGTAGTGATTAAAAATGGTTGTTTTAATGGGAAATTATCGAGTTTGTTTGAAAAATCAATCTAAAATATTGAAAATTTTGACAGCTAGTGTATTGACATCTTAATTTAATATTGCATTCAGGTTGAACCCGGTCTTTAAAAACCCGGCCTGGTCATTAACCCAGCCGAGATCAGGGGTCACGAGTTTAATCGGGGGTTACGGGGTCACTTTGCTGACCCGATTTCATACATTAAAAAAATATAAATATATATTCTATATAAAAAATTCAAAAAAATCAAACCATCAATATTAAAGATTCAAAATATACTTAACATAATTCAACCAATTACATATACAAATAAATATTCACAAGCTAATCAAACTATCAAAGTATAAAACATATTCCAATGGAGTTAATGAAAAGTTGTATTATCAAATACAGGCCTCCTTGTCCTTTTCACACATTTACAATATTATGTGAAAGGAGATCCCTTACCTAATAGATAATAGCGGAGGAAAGACGGTGACACGACAAATTAACGGTGGGGAAAGAAAAATCAGCACGGTGGAAGAGATCACCGGAATAGGAAGACTGAGTCTGAGTCAGGGAGAGAAGATCGGAAGAGAAGAAGAAGAACGATTCAGATTTCAGATCTAGTTCTAAATCTAGGCAGCAATGAGGTTTTGTTTTTGTTTTTTGTTTTTGTTTTACACGTCAAATGACGTCATTTTGTGTATAATTTTTTTTTTTATAAAAAATTCAGTGACTCATTTGACCCCTCTAACCCAAGAGTCAAGGGTTCAACCGAGGGGTTTTGGGGGTTAAAGGGGTCAATATGCAAGTAGGTCTAACTACTAACTCAAACCCTCAGAGAGAGGGGTCAGTGACCCGGAGGGGTCGACCCCAGGGTGGGGCGGGGTTTTAAAACACTGGTTGAACGGTGTAAGGGAAATACACTTCTCTTGTTGTAGGAGAAGTGTATTCTCCTAGTACCGTCTATCAGAGCAGGGTCTCTCTTCCAGTGGGTGTGGTTCGAGGATGAACTAGGCGGAAGCTGGTGTGCATGTAACATCCCGAGCACTGACGAGGGCAGAGAGTGATCGCCGGTGCAAAGAGGCACGGACAAGGAGCGGCTCCTGACAGGCTTCCAGCTTGGGGGTTACATGCATGGATGAATCGAATCGACACCCGAAAGAGACGGATTTCAAAGACTGTACAGATGTGAGACTGTACAGTTTGGAATAGCTTTTAAGAACTAATTGGTACTACCAATATTAACAAGATGCATCTTCTTCTCGGTAGTCCGGAACGGAAGAACTCCACAGTTAAGCGTGTTTGACTTGGAGCAATTCTGGGATGGGTGACCTCCTGGGAAGTTTTCCCAAGAAGTGTGCGAGTGAGGAAAAAGTACACTGAAAAATCTCGTGTTAGTATGTGGGGATAGTCATTAATTCTTGAAGCGGTCGGGCGTTACATTTACCGATTACAGAGGCTTAAACATGCATTTCTAGGTGTGTTTAGCATTACCCAACATTAGGTTATCATCTTAGCTTGTTACATGCATCAAGGTTCTATTTTTAAGAATAAAAATTCAAGTTCAAGGGTGATGATCATACCACAAGCTCAAAACAGAGCAAGAAGATGCTCTCGGAGCTCACACAAGGTCCCCAAAGCTCAGAGTTGGAAGGAGTACGAAAATGCTACACATGGTGGTTCATTTCTTCACAAAGAAAGCTTCTTGAAGCATCAAAACACCATAACAATGGTTCCTTCAACCCTCACTATGAAGTCAGCCCCTAGACCACCACTAAATAGCACCCAAATACTCAGAAAAAGGTGCATTTCTTCCTCACCAAGCTCACACCCAAGTGTTTAACACAAAAAGAGGAAGATTCAAAGAGAAAAGGTGGTTCTTTGTTGCATTTCCATGAAGAAAAGCAAGGTGGCAGCTTGGAGGCTCAAGGTTCATAAGAAAACCCACGTAGGAGGCTGAGTATCAGCCTAGGGTTTAGTGCCAAGCACTATATATAGGCTGTTTAAGTTATAAATGCACAGTATTATCGTTAATTTCTATGCTTAGCATTTTGATCCCAAAATTTGGAATCTGAACCTACTCAATTTTCTAAGATTTATCATATTTTTATCTTATTTTTCGGAAGACCTTTCCGGTACGCGCTTTTCCATAGTCAGTATCAGTTCTGGTACCAGTTCTCATTATCTTAACTTGAAACTTGTTTTACAAGTCCTACATATTATTCTAAGAATATTCATGCACTTATTATAATTTTTTGGGATACTTCACCGGTACCCATTTATACCGGGTAGCAGAATCGGTATCTGCACTTTTCGTCAGAAAAGCGACTTTCAGCAATATTACTCCCTTACTATAATTATTAAAGCCTCATAATAATTATTATGGTTAATTATGGAATTATTTCTTAATTCTCACATTTAATTAATTAATTATCATAATTAATGGTGCGAGTTCTTACAACCACGGAGCATGACAGCGGTAAGGAGAATACCAGGGCTATCGGATGAATGAGTATAGAAAGGAGACTGATGGTCAATTATTTTGAACATTCTATCACCTATGGTTCTTGGCTGAAAAAAATGAAGAAAGAAGGAAAAATAAGGAAGCTAGATCGATAGGCTCATGATGCCCTAATAGAAACTGAATGAATTCAAGTGCTTACTTTTCATTAACAGACTGCATCCTTAAATAAAGGCTTGATACAGATATAGCCAATTGATCAGAATCTCCTAATAATCCTAACAAACTAACAATACAAATAAACAATAACTACATATCACAAACTATCAGAAACTAACAATCCTAACAAACTAACAATACAAATAAACAGAAACTAACTATATGAATTTTGAATTATAGTTACAGATTGTTACGGCTTTTCTTACTACCAAATCTTAACCGTTGATTTTCGTCAATCTAATAATTATAATTTATTACAAATTAATAATTAATTAATAAATATGTCCCCATAAATTATAATTGTTAGATTGACAGAAATCAACGGTTAAGATTTGGTAATAAGAGGTAGTAAAAATAAAAGGTAGTAAGTATAACCTATCCCTTACTTATGTATCAGTATTTTTTTTTTTTTTTTTTCTTAACTTTCTTTCTTTGTTTTTTCAATCTCTATGATCTCCCGCGCCCCAGCTTTCTATTTTTCACAATTAGTCTGAAATATAGTTCTTCCCCCTTCCCGTTATTTCTCCATATGCCCTTTTCATCATTTCCCTTCTTGTATATATTGCCTACAACCTTAACCGTGGTTCTTGTCATCTTTTTCTTTGGTGTTTTTGCTTCCGATCTTATTCCTTCACAAATTTTTAAATTTTCGTCATCTAATTTTATTTTAGATTTAATGAGACGTGATATTTAACGATGCTCACAATTACTAAAGAGAGTTCGTTGAAAGTGGTATATGTATGATTATGCTTAAACAAGTTATTATATATAACAAAAAAAATAAAAATAAACAAGTTATTATAAATGCAACAAATCTCTGTTGGAAAAGCTAATATCATCATAAAGTGAATTTTTTCGACTCGAATAGGATTGCCTCCCGTGGCAAAAAAAGAAGGTGCTCACAGGTATTATATATTATTAGAGCATAATATAAATCATTACAAAAGTCTTTACCCGACACCTTAAGGTTTTTGGTTGCGGTGATTCTTTACATGTATCAAAAGCTTTAATGACCACAAGATCACGAGTTCAATTCTCATCGCCCTCATTGTCGAGTGGAATTAAAATAAGCACAAGATAAAATCAAAAATATTGGGCATGTATAATATCCACACTTCAATCCCAAAGGACTTTTGTATGAGGTAGTGTATTAGAGCATAATATAAACTATACTATTAAAAAGACTTTCACCTAACATCTTACAATTTTTGGTTGAAATGGTTCTTTATATTATATTCCGATTTTTGAGAAAGTTTTGAGACAATTATGGATAACTTAGCTTAATGAAAGTTGTCTACGTTAAATTATATTTCTGTTTTTGAGAAATTTTTTCTCTTATATCTATTGCCTCGGATTCTTATATAGATACAAATTAAGCTTGAATATATGAATATCAGAGTAATAATAATCTCAATATTGTTTTGTCAATACATTTAAAATTGGTTCTTACTACAACCATTTAAAAGGAACAAGAGATGAAACCTATTATTGACAATGACCGGTGTCAAGTAATGAATTAAGCTTAATGTTTTGTTTTCAAGTAATGAATTCAGTACAAAATGACCGGTGTCATAACTCATAAGTCATAACTAAGAAAAACAAAACATAAAACCTATTATTGACAATGTTATTATAAGCTCTGGAAACACACTCGGCTATTCTCACTCAAAAGCCCATCTATTCTCATTCCGAATGTCTTCTTCCTCACGACTAAAATCATTCTTTACAGGACCGTTTGGTAGAGGAGAAAATATTTTTTATTAGGGAAATATAATTATTAGGGATATGGTGAGAAAAGAAGTTTGGTAGGAAAATTAAAAAAAAAAGTTGTTTGATTGGCAAAAATTTTACCGGAAAAATTGAGTAGAATTTTATAAGTTTATGTTTGGTTGAAGGTAAAATATTGATGGAAGCTATTTTTGTCATGCTTTGGTTTCCCACTTCTCCATTTAGCCATTCATCTTGCAATACCATCTCCAAAGTGGCATTTTGGCATAATACATTAGATCACTTTTTCCAAACAATTCTAAAAGTCTAGGCAAGTGGGTTTGCTACCAATATTTTAAAAAAACTTGAACCAAACATGGATCACACAAAATCCTAATATGTAATGTCTAGGCATCCTCTAAGAAAACTTGAACCAAACACCTCCTAAAGTATTCACATATTTCTTTTGAACTCTTCCCCTTTGTCAAATCTGCCACGGTTTGACATATCAGATCCAATAAACTCTTTATTTCCAAATAATTTGTCGCTTGACAAATAAAAAAACTATAAATTAAGAATGATGCAAAACCATTTTAATTAAACAGTACATTAACTCTAAGATATATGGATAAACATACATGACAAAATTTCTAAATCCCTGGTCAAAATTTTGATTCCATAAAGTACTACACAATTTCTAAAAATTAGGATAGAAATAGCAAATGATATAGCACATTATAAATAGGTATTAAATTACGCAAATCAATGGATTTTCACCTTTAATCTTAGCAAAGTACTAATTCTGCAGTTAAAATTTTTATTTCTTGATTATTCATTTTTCATAATAACGAATGGTAATAAATTGTAAATAATTTGATTGATCTCATAGCACAGTCTCCATAAAATACTTTGAAAAATTAAACACACACAAAAATATATATAATTTTATGGGAAGTGATTTTTTTTAAATGAAAATTTATATTAAAGAGAGACACAAGCCTCCATACAAAATCAGGAAGACAATTAATCTTGTTGAAAATTTAAAATGAGATTACATATATACAATGGCGGATCCAGAAAATTTTATTTATGTCTGCATATTTAGTGGCATTGAATTTCTTTTAAATCTTTTTTTATATGCATTAAAAAACACAAAAAATGTGAACAATAAAAGAAAAGAAAACGGCTATACCCACCCAACTCTTGAAATCTGGTTATGACTCAACATCTTTGCAAAAAAAATTTCGCCCTAAAACTAGTGTCTACAAGTGCCCACACTTGCGATAGTGTGGGTCCGCCGATGCATATATACAAGGGTGGATCTACATGGGGCTAGGGTGGCCCCCGTCCCCCTAAAATTTGATAAAACATATTTTTAGTTGTGTAAATGTTTAGTGACACCAATTTCACGGCGTGTTTCTAATGAAAGTAAACAGAGTAAACCGCTGCTTAAGAAAGTAAACAAAGTTCTAATACAAAACAAATCACAATCATGTAGCTATGTAAATTTGACTACGTTACGAAGGCGTTAATTAGATTTTTTATTAAGTGCAATAAGAGCTTTTACGGGAATAGTTTACATATGAGAGTTGGTTTTATACTATTAGAAAATTATTCTCTGAACTAGAACTTAGTGTTTATATACAATGTGCTCTTAGAATTTGTTACCTATAAATTGTTGGTAACGGGCTTCAAATTGTGGAGATAACTTGAAGGTAACAGTTATAAAATATATGGGCACTAACAAAGATTAAAGAAGATCACGAGTCAGTTCTGATTGTCTGGAGTAATGTTATTATTTATATTTATATCTTGCTCTCTATCAATTCAGTAGTGAAGCCCTAATTAAATTTTGTACATCCTTATTGTGACATGAATAACGAAAATAATAATAATAAAACATAAATACCCAAGGTGGCAAGTGTGAATCAATTAAGTTTGCGTGTTGATGTTGTCAGGCAATATAAATTTTTGCACCTCTCCCCCCAAAAAATTTCCTGCATCTGCCACTGCATCTATATAATTTAATAAAAAGGAAAAATCGGAAATCAAAAACCCAAACTTCTAGATTTATCAATTATGTCAACCCATATCAGCAAAACGAAAGAAATTTGTTTAATTTTTTTTTCATCTTGAGATAATAAAATTAATGTATAAATTAGGAGTAATTTTTTTTCAAAATAACAGGTAAAGATGAAAACATTCATATTTGGGTTTTGGATTGTGGGTAAAGTTAAATTTTGAAGAGACCTTTCTAATATCACTTTGGTTTTTTTTTTTTTATTTTTTTTTCTTTTCAAGAGTCGTATCGAAATACACAAAAACTGAGAAAGGCCATCTAAATAGACTCTTGATAAA